>JAVRXN010000012.1:64101737-64233717 GCA_033556935.1 Timema podura | reverse complement strand
TAAAACCTAACCAAAAACCCCTAACCTAACCTAACCTAACCTAAACCTAACCTAACCAAAACCAACCTAACCCTAACCTAACCTAACCTAACCTAACCTAACCTACCTAACCTAACCTAACCTAACCTAACCAACCTAACCTAACCTAACCTAACCAAACCTAACCTAAACCTAACCTAACCCTTTAACCTAACCTAAACCTAACCAAACCCAAAAACCTAACCTAACCTAACCTAACCTAAACTAACCTAACCTAACCTAACCCTAACCTAACCTAAAACCAAACCCCTAACCTAACCTAACCTAAGCCTAACCTAACCTAACCTAACCTAACCTACCAACCTAACCTAACCCTAACCTAACCTAACCTAACCAACCTAACCTAACCTAACCAACCTAACCTAACCCTAACCAAAACCAACCTAACCTAAACCAACTAACCAAACCTAACCAACCTAACCTAACCAACCTAACAAACCTAACCAAAACCCTAACCTAACCCTAACCTAACCAACCAAACCTAACCTAACCTAACCTAACCAAACCTAACCTAAACTAACCAACCTAACCAAACCTAACCTAACCAACTAACCTAACCAACCTAACCTAACCAACCTAACCTAACCAAACCTAACCTAACCTAAACCAACCCTAACCAACCTAACCTAACCAACCTAACCTAACCTCCCTAACCTAACCTAACCACAAACCTTACCAAACCCAAACTTAACCAAACCTAATTAACCCTAATACCAACCCTCCCAAAAAACCCTAATAACCTAAAACCTAACCCTTTAACTAACCAAAAACAAACCCCAACCTAAAAACCAAACCTAACCTCCCCAAACCCTCCTAACCTAACCAACCTAACCTAACCAAACCCTAACCCAACCAACCAAACCCAACCTAACCAAACCTACCTAACCTAACCTAACCTAAACCTAACCAACCCTAACCTAAACCTAACCAAACCTTTTAACCTAACCAACCTAACCAAAACCGAACCTCCTAACCTAACCAACCTAACCAACCTAACCAACCAAACCTAACCTAACCTAACCTAACCAAAACCTAACCAAACCAACCCTAACAAAACCCTAAACCTAAAACCTAACCTAACCAACCTAACCTAACCTAACCTAACCTAAACCTAACCTAACACCTAACCTAACACCTAACTCAACCTAACTAACCTAAACCTAACCTAACCTAACCTACCTAACCTAACCTAACCTAACCTAACTAACCTAACCTAACCTAACCTAACCTAACCTAACCTAACCTAACCTAACCTAACCTAACCTAACACCTAACCTAACCTAACCTAACCTAACCTAACCTAACCTAACCTAACCTAACCCCTAACCTAACTAACCTAACCTAACCTAACCTAACCTACACCAACCTAACCTAACCAAACTAACCAACTAACCTACCTACTCAACTAACCTAACCTAACCAACCTACCTAACCAACCAACACCTACCTAACTAACCTACCACCTAACAACCAACCTACAAACCTAAACCTACCTAACCTAACCAACTACTACCTAACTACAACCACCAACCTAAACACCTACACCAACCCACCAAACCACCTACCTAACCTACCTACCAACCTCAACCTAACCCAACCTACACCTAACCACACACCTACCACCTAACTAACCACCTAACCTAACACCTAACCTACAACCTAACCTACCTAACCCAACTCCTACCTACCAACCTAACCAACCCTAAACCTAACCTAACCTACCTAACCTAACAACCTAACAACCTAACCAACTAACCTACCTAACCTACACCAACCAAACCTAACCTACCACCTAACCTACCACCTAACCTAAACCTAACCTAACCTAACACCTAACTACCTACAACCTAACCTAACCTAACCCTAACCTACCTAACCTAACCTAACCTAACCTAACTAACCTAACCATAACTAACAACCTAACCTAACCTAACCTAACACTACCTAACCTAACCTAACCACCTAACCTACCTACTAACTAACCTAACCTACACCTAACCTAACTAACCAAACACCTAACCTAACCACTAACACTACACTAACCTAACCTAACCTAACTAACCTAACCCTAACCTAACCTAACCTAACCTAACTAACCTAACCTAACCTAACCTACACCTAACCATAACCTAACCTAACCTAACCTAACCTAACCTAACCTAACCTAAACCTAACTAACTAACCTACTAACTACTAACCTAACCAAACCTAACCTAACCTAACCTAACCTAACCTAACTAACCTAACCTAACCTAAACCTAACCTAACACTAACCTAACCTAACCTAACCTAACACCTAACCTAACCTAACCTAACCTAACCTAACCTAACCTAACCTAACCTAACCTAACCTAACCTAACTACCTAACCTAACTACCTACCTAACCTAACCTAACCTAAACCTAACCTAACCTAACCTAACATAACCTAACCTAACCTAACCTAACCTAACAACCTAACCTAACCTAACCTAACTAACCTAACCTAACTACCTAACCTAACCTAACCTAACCTAACCTAACACCTAACCTAACCTAACCTAACCTAACCTAACCTAACCTAACCTAACCTAACCTAACCTAACCTAACCTAAACCTAACCTAACCTAACTAACCTAACCTAACCTAACCTAACCTAACCTAACCTAACCTAACCTAACCTAACCTAACCTAACCTACTAACCTAAAACCTAACCTAACCTAACCTAACTAACCTAACCTAACCTAACCTAACCTAACCTAACCTAACCTAACCTAACCTAACCTAACCTAAACCTAACCTAACCTAACCTAACCTAACCAAACCTAACCTAACTAACCTAACCTAACCTAACCTAACCTAACCTAACCTAACCTAACCTAACCTAACCTAACCTAACCTAACCTAACCTAAACCTAACCTAACCTAACAACCTAACCTAACCTAACCTAACCTAACTAACCTACTAACCTAACCCTAACCTAACCTAACCTAACCTAACACTAACCTAACCTAACCTAACCTAACCTAACCTAACCAACCTAACCTAACCTAACCTAACCTACTAACCTAACACTAACCTAACCTAACCTAACCTAACCTAACCTAACCTAACCTAACCTAACCTAACCTAACCTAACCTAACCTAAAACTAACCTAAAACTAACCTACCTGACCTGACCTGACCTGACCTGACCTGACCTAAAACGACCTGACCTGACCTGACTAACCTGACCTGACTGACCTGACTGACCTGACTGACACCTGACCTGACTGACCTACTGACCTGAACCTGACCTGACCTGACAGACCTAACCTAACCTAACCTAACCTCACTGCGTGCTATCGCACTATTTAATTATGTTTAATATTGGTTCTGACTATTTTAACTGTTAGACTACCGGAGAGGAGATATTGGCAAATAACTCAATTTTTGAATGTTGTTTTGCGCTTTCTCGACGGACTCGGAGAGAGAATGATTGTGATTGTAAGACAAATCTAACTCATGAGTTGGATAAATGTCGAGATTTTCCCCTCTCCCAAGACTGAAAAAGTTGTTTTCGTGATGCCGTGTGTGTGTGTGCGTGCCTGCCTTCCTGCCTTCCTGCATCTCGCCCGAGAGCCGAAACCATTTTAACGATCGCGCTAAAACTTGCTACCGCCCAAGTATATATCTAGCCCTAAAACTAAGGGTAGTTTGCCGACGGGCAAAAAGAGAAAAAATCTAGTTTCTCAAAATCCAAGTAGGTCTTCGGTCTTGGATTAACTGTTTTGCAGCCATGTGTGGAGTTTAACATACTGAGCAGGCTAGTTTATACCTTGCCATGTTATTTAAATGAAAGAGCAGCACTTTTAGTTTGTTATATATTCCCCTTTTCAAACGCTTATATTTATTTACTTTTTTTATTCTTATTGTTTCCCTTCTGGGTTTCAAACTTTATTTATTTATCTATTTATATGAAAACGAATCCTTATAACCCAATAAAATTATATTTATTTAAAATTACTCATGGCAAGGGTATCTAATAGTTTTTCAAACATGACCTTGTTTTTAGATATGTACGGTTTACGGTTGTTTAAAAAGGGAGCACTCGAATAAGAAATATCAATACTTGTTAAAAATGTGTCAATCTCACATGGTCGCTGTGTATCTTTGGGAGTAGTGCGCGTGAGCCACCTACAGGTGCGACCTGCGCTCCCAGCCAATAAGAATCCGAGTGGGGAGTATGACGTGTTCCGTAGATCCAAGTTGGGTCAGTGTGGGACTGATTTACCCGTGTGACTGTCGTAGGGCAAACCTTTCTTCGTGACAATCGTACGTATCTTTCATTGTTCGATGTTTTTCTGAAACCTTTCTTTTATCAACACACAGCTCAAACATATTGAAATGAAATAAATGTATTATTATTTTTTATAATCGTAAATGTAGGTCTAAAAGCTGTCATAATACAAGTCCTGTGACTTGGACAAGCAACAAAGTTGATTTTGGCGCTTTTTCATCTGTAAATGATGATTATTTTGATTGCAACATTTAGTTTTAGAGTTAAATCAATAGCAACTGAAAATATACAAATGCAGTTAAGTAACTCACTTAAATTTAATAAAAAGGGCGTGGAAACACCCCCCTTGAATATATTTGAATATGAACACAAAAACTAAATGTCTTTTTTTTTTAACTTTTATACAGTTTTAAAAGAACCAAACACTTGTTAATTAATGTTCCCCTTCAAGATGCAAATTGTAACACCTCCTGTTGTAAAATTAGCAGTGTCAACATTTAAAATACTTTATTTCCCTACATTCACTCTGATTTTGGAAATACTGGGAATGAGCCGAGTAAGTGGGGTCCAAAAAAAGGAACCACACATGTTTGCTATCACCTGTAAGATCTTACCTGAGGAATCTACAACACCTTAAAACAACTGTCAGATAATATGTATTCAGTTAGGCTAACTATCCAATCTTTCAACACACATACACTTTTACTCTAAACATTATTTTAACCTAACCCCTAGACTGTGATGTTGATTAGTCAGCCACGATGGCTGCATTTTATCCCGCCCCCTGGTCTGGTTTCTGACTAAGGAATGCTGACAATGTTTATGTGGTCAGCTCCTCTATTCTATTTGTTTACGGGCTAATCACAACAACCTGCAACACTCGTTTTGTCATTCACAATCCAGAACACAAAATATGATACAATCACGCCTTCCAATTTAAGCCGTGCGGTTACATAGATAATGTTTTGCTTTTAAAACTATACAGTAAAACCTTGGATTGCGAGTAACTTGGTTTGCGAGTGTTTTGTAAGACGAGCAAAAATTTTCAATAAATTTTAACTTGATAAACGAGCGATATCTTGCAATACGAGTAGGACTATGGTTATGCTTTGTCTGCCGAGCAATGTCATTGGATAGGTTCTTTGTTAAAGTAGCACAAAAAGAAAAATATTCCAGTGATCCAACATATAGCGGTGATTCCGTTAGTGACAATGAAAGTCGACCTAAACTATAACCCACCTCCTCCTCTCATCTCTCTTGTCCACCTCACACCAGCCACCGTTAAATTTAATTAATAAATTACATTTAAATAACAAAAATAAAAAAGGTATTAATCATTTTCAGATTAAATATTTTTGGTTTGTGGAACGAATCATCTGAGTTTCCATTATTTCTTATGGGGGAAATTCGCTTTGATATACGAGTGCTTTGTATTACGAACACGTTTACGAAACGAATTATGCTCGCAATCCAAGGTTTTACTGTACTTTAATATGTATTTTAAAACACTTTTTTTTTAAATTCCTTTCAAACAAAATAGATGATGATATGTTATTGATTGGTATACAGTTATAACACTACAGCTGCAGCTGATACCCAGTGCTGGTGCTGATATACAACTGTAGTGTAAAATTGAACTAGGGTAGGTGTTCACTGTGCGAGTATCGTTTCATAATGGCAAATGTATTTTCAGGAAACTAAATTAAAACATTTATTGTTATTGAAAATAGAATGGTTAGGAAGTGTGAGTCAACTCGCGTTTATTTCTAGCCCTAATAATACATAATATTGAAGTAATTTATATTCTGTGACAATGACTTAGGAAGTTAGTCATATTTTAATCAATATTGGTTTTCTATTTTTGTTATTACTTCTTTTTTCTTCTTCTTCTTCTTCTTCTTCTAGGTCCGCTGGGGATGTGAATACGGCTCATCAAAATAAGTCTAGAAAGTAATTAACATGGCCATCTATGCCAAGATAGGAATAAGTTACGATAGAAACGTTTATTTAAGATATACTTTTAAAAACCAAAATAATATCTTTTTTGTTAATTAACGTCTGAAATTCATAGAACATTTCTCACAATGTCCCTGACCTAATTTTGTCGCTGCTAAAATTAAAAACCGTTGTAAATAAGTTAACTAATTGTAGAAATTCAACGCGAGCAACAATACTAGCTTAATATATTAAAACAATGGTACTCTGACAAGAACAAAATTCGAGTGAAATAAACATTTTATACTTTGTTGATATTGTTGATGCCACGTCGAAAGAGATAATTAGAGTGTTCCATGTCATGGACCGGTACTTCCGGTGATTGTTGCTGTCTGTGGGTCGGATTGTTGCTGCTGTTCGTCTGTTTGTTGCTGCTGTTGCCGCTCTCTTTGCTAGTGCTGGTGTTGCACGTGATGGACGAAAACGACCTGTTAGTTCTCAACCAACTCTCAGAACGACCAAATGCTCCCAGTATACAAAGTTCGAGCGTGTAACACCTGTTAGTTTTCAACCAACTCTCAGAACGAACAATTGTTTACAGTTCTGCTCCTGGTAGACAAAGTGTAAGGCTGTAACGACATGTTTTAACAGATTGAAAGCACTTTCATCTGCTGTGGAGATTATTATCTTCTTTCAAGACATGTTGGCTTATTTGTGTCCCACATTGATTTTGTAGCAATATCGCCAAAAGAAACAAATGATTACATTTCACCCAATAATTGTCAAAATTTAATCAATTGAAATTACATTTTAAATTTTAAATAAAATTAAAAGTCAAACTAACTCTCTAATTTGCCTCACTATTAGAAATTTAAACTATATTTAAGGCCTAACATGACCAATCAAAATTCTTCCATCACTCATTGTTATAATGCAGACACTTATAATATTGTTAATAGACAAGATTTGTCAACCATACATTGTTGTGATAAGAATGACAATATTTCTCATTTCACTAATAAGATTCTCAAAATGTGTTGAACATTAAAATCATCTAACTTTCAAAATGTTTAAATAAACTTTTCGACCTGTTGAAATGAGAAATGAAAAATTAAGACTTTTTTAACATGACAGCAAACATTTATTACCACGGTTAAAACCTCTCAAATAAAATATCCACGCTGAATAGCAATGCCTGAAAGGGATCACGTGACTCAACTCTGACATTGCACATGTTTTTCACACAACCATAGACCAATGACTTTTGAATGTCATGGTCTTCTTATTTATATGTTTTTACATGTCCATATTTGGAACTTTGTAAATGTTACAGCATTAATTAAGGTGTGGAAATTATAATAATTGATCAGTGACATCAATAAAGCCTGACATCGTAGTGAAAATATCAAGACAGTAGCAATGAATATAATTAGAAAAGTCGTTCATTTTCTGGTGACAGACATCAACCACGGACATGTTTACGTCGTGATACAGTGTCATGGGTAGCTAGCGGGTTGTTGGGAGATGCTGAGTCCCAAGATGCAACGCACGGTACGAGTCAACGACAGTCAACTTGTCATGCTTTCCGAAAGGGCCCATTTCGACCACTCGCTCGCCGGATACCTGCATAAGAGGACATCGGATAGCACCAAGTGGCAACTGCGATGGTTCGTGCTCTACCAGGTAAGATAAGACGGAAATATATTATATACATACGATCTCACTAAGATTCCACCTGATATGCTTGTTATACTAATATTATTATTATTATTACTCATGCCCACCCCTGTCCGAAAGGGTTGTTACATGTTTAAAAAAGATCACTTGAAATTAAAACCTTAGAATCATTGATGTTTTGTATATAAATACATCTACTCTCCTCCTTACTACATTATTCTTTAAATTGAGAAATGACCGTTGTCTGATCTAACCACTGAGGGATCGTCCCGTGCTTAGGATCATTCTTCACTCACATTTGGTCCTGAACACAGGACAATTCGTGGATAGCCGGGTTCGATTCCCGTGTCCAGGTGTCATTTTTCAGCTATAACCGTAATTAACAAATATAATAGCTTGGCTGTTTATTCCATCTTTATCACATTAGCTAAAATAGTGCTGTTATTACGGATGGCTGGTAGGATGGTTAGAAAGGATGGCTGGTAGAACAGTTAGGAAATAGTTTGTTGTCTGGTTTACAAACACTGTGGAAATTGTTAGTGGTTTACAAACAGCGTGTGGATTCGGTAACTTGTTAGCTTGCTCCTTGACCCTGGCGTGACCTTGTGACCTCGGTCACACTGTGACGTCACTAGTATTCCGGCCAAAAATGGCATATCTCCCTGACACCCCATTCGGTGTAGAGGTTAGCACTCCTGACTCAGAAGTAGGTCGGGATGTTGCTTGCTTCACCTAAACCAAAGCATTTAACTTTTAATGTTTGTTTATTTCTTATTAAAACATGATCAACAGAGTAGCGGACACTTTTGTCTCCATTCACCCAGAAGTATTCTTTTAGAAGGGAAAACAATCAGGGTTGTGTCTACAATTAACTTAAATTTCTGGGGGTTTGGGCGGCACAGCCCCCACTGAAGGCGATGAAAATGTATGCCTCTAGATAATATTTTAATTCTTGTTTGTGGTGAGTAAGGTGAGCAATGTCAATATGTAAGTGACCTAAGTTTAGAGACAATGTAGGCTATCAAAGCTATTGTTACACTTGTTGGCACTTTTAACATGTGTAATGGTAGCTTTGACATAATATTTACTGTTTTACTCCAATCAGTGGTGGAGGAACAAGATTTGTGTACAGAGTAAGAACAATATAGTCCAAGGATCCTTTCCAGCAAAAGGTTTAAAGAAAAATTGATCAATCTAGAAGATATTCGGAGGGGTCCTTGATTAGAATTTCTTTTTTTTAAATTTTAAATGATTCTAGAAGATTTTCGGTTTACTTGTAGAACCTGCTGTTCTACTACGAGTCTGAGGCCTGCAGTCGCCCCTCGGGTGTTGTTTTACTGGAGGGTTGCTACTGTGAGAGACTCATCACTACTGGTTCCGGTAGCGGTAACAAGAACAAGGACATCGACAAGCAGGTAACACCCCTGCATTATTATATTATTAAATACATAGGTAGTACTTGAAACATTCAAATTGATTTCACCTCATCTATTTATATATATATATAGCATTTATTAAGTTCATATTTTTAAATAATACACTTTCGGTAATAATTAGCTCAGTTTTACATCGTCACTATAATCTAATGCTGTGATTTGTCAAAAAATGTATTTATAAAATAAATCGTTGGTTACAGTTAGATCTTTCGATTTGTATTACACATCTACCCACATAGTTGGAGTATTACACACCTACACGCATAGTTTGAGTCTTACACACTTACACGCATAGTTGTAGTATTATACACCTACCCGCATAGTTGGAGTCTTACACACCTATCCACATAGTTGGAGTATTACCCACCTACCCGCATAGTTGGAATATTACACATCTACCCACATAGTTGGAGTATTACACACCTACCCGCATAGTTGGATTCTTACCCTCCTACTCGCATAGTTTGACTCTTACCCTCCTACTCGCATAGTTGGAGTCTTCTTACTCGTATATTTTAATCATTTGTTAGGAACGTGATAGGAATAAGTTAGAACAAATGCACCCGAATTCATGAGTGTGTGTGAGGGGAAGGGTGGTTTAAGGCCTGTATTGAGAGTACGCAACCTAAACTACAGTAGAATTATGACTTCTTTGGATTTACCTGACAGCTATCAGATGCTATCAGTAATGCCAGATTTGTCTGAAAGTAACTTTTGTCAACATATTTGGAAATAATAATTATTTACTAAGTTTTATTATTATTAATAAAATATATTATCAATCACTTATAACAATACTTCCCTGAGGATTACAGTAGAATTGTATTTTTCATAATCAAATTTAAGAGAAAAAAAAGTCTAGTAAATTCATTCTCGTTTATTATTTTAACTCTTGTGGCAATTACTGATTAAATAGAGCGTGAAATTTTACATTTAATGATATTATATTCAGTTATTTATATTTTAATAACTGACCTAACATATTTTCAAAATAATTAAATGGTTTGTGATAATAAAGAGGAAAAGTCATAAAAAATGTTTGTGAAATAATATTATAAAGTTTAAATTTTGTAAACACGAGTATTAATACCATTCGCCGTCCAACCGGCAAAAAGCTCGACTACGTCACCAACTGGCTGCATAACTTCTATTCAGTGACCATATTTGAAATTGCATCCAAGGCCACTTTTAACGAGCTCTTGCTTTTAATAATTAATTTGAATTAAACAGCAAACGCAAACTTCAAAACTATACAAACAACCAAACAGTTATTCTCATACCCAAAATCTAACAATTTTAAACAGACATTACAACAATGAATTATCGTACAAAATACAGTCAATAAAACCACGTGCTTGTGTCTACAAGTTGAAGCGAACAAAATATTTTATAGTTGAGTATCTAAACGTGTCCATGCACTGTTAATAATTTTATTATAAATTTTAATAATACAATGTCTCTTTTGAATATTAATTCGGCTACTTAGTAATCTGTGTGTTCTTTGTGAATATTAGTTCGGTATGTGAACGTGTTATCCTTGGAAAATAAACGTTTTTTTTAGTGGTATTTTAATAATTATTTATATAATACAACATTGAAGAGTGTGGTAAAAAAAAATAGCGAGTGTTTCTCAGTGAACAATATACATTATTCGAAAATTCAATTCTGTGTATCTAGACTATAAAATATATGTCTTAACCCCAAGATTGTGATGTGTTGCCCTTTAGGCTAAATCTCCAAGTTTTAGGATTTTTATAATATTCCAAATAAATCTGTGAAATGTAATAAAAAAATACTAGCGAGTCCTTCTACAGTGTTGATTAAATAAATACCAGGCTAAGACTTCAAGTTATAAGTTATTGTAGTTTTATTAGATACTTTGCAATAACTTGTAAAAAGTAGTCCTAGTGAATCTAAAATAGATGCTTTAGCTCTTGATTTGTCACTAGGCCTTACAGTGTATTTTTTACTTTATAGGCCTAAACATACTTTCTAGGATTTTTTTTTGTTAAATTATTTAAATTCATCATTGATAGGCCTACGAATATGATGCTGTAGAAGAAGTTCTTGCACCCCGTTGGTAAGCCATATAGTAGACTTATAACAGTGTTAGAAAGGTTTATGACATTGGTTTTTTTCTCTGTATAATACTATACGTTCAGATTTTTACATTTATAATATTATTAATAATACTATTAACAAATAATTATTTATAAATTGAAAAAATGATTTAATATAATAATAATAATAATAATAACTAGTATAGGATTAAATGCTAAAATTTTTAAAATGTTTAATATTGTAGAAAAAATTAATTAATACTAGGCCTAACATCAACATATCAAGGTCAACATTAAATAAAAAATAAATAAAACAGTCATATATGTTTCTTGTATATACCTAAATGTTGACTGTCAAACGTGACAGCTGCTAAACACATGTTTTTGCAGATCATGTGGTTCGGCGTAGGGATATATAATTTGGTCTGGTAACTTTTCATGGCTGTCAGTCGACACCAAAGAAGTAATAGGGCTACTGTAATTTAAATAAACGGAACAGAGAGTTAACAGTTTAAGGAAATACAGCTACATTCTTTTGAAGAGAATGATAACAATAGTGTGGAAATTACCATGGGCTAGATAGATATGAGTCTTTCAGTTGAGCGCGAGAGGTAGTACGGTTTGAACGTCAGAGAATAGTACGGTTGGAACGTCAGAAAGGTACCACATCACAGAGCTAGTACAGTTGTAACGTCAGAAAGGTACCAAATAACAGAGAATAGTACGGTTGGAACGTCAGAAAGGTACCACATCGCAGAGCTAGTACAGTTGGAACGTCAGAAAGGTACCACATAACAGAAAATAGTACAGTTAGAATATCAGAAAGGTACCACATCCCAGAGCTAGTACAGTTGGAACATCAGAAAGGTATCACATAACAGAGCTAGTACAGTTGGAACGTCAGAAAGGTACCACATCACAGAGCTAGTACAGTTGTAACATCAGAAAGGTACCACATCACAGAGCTAGTACAGTTGGAACGTCAGAAAGGTACCACATCGCAGAGCTAGCACAGACGGAAAGTCACGGAGCTGTAATTGGCCACATGTTCATCTCACAGCTCAATAAGCTCCCTTATTCCCAGTATCGGACGTCACAGCAGCGTTACCATGACGACCAGGTATTGTGTTTGGACCCCGACCTCTTCTATTTATACCTGGCTTTGTGACCTAACAGGGGTTCACATCATACATGGGACTTACATGTAATGGTGGGCCCAAACGATTTTCATGATTTTTATCGTGAAGACCTTTACAGATAGGCTGTACCAAAAAAAAGTACAGCACGGTCTAAGCAAGGTATGTCGAGCCACTCCAGTCAAGGAGACCCGTAATGGAAGACGTATTACAAATATAAATACTATTTTGTGATTATAAACATATTGAAGTAACACTAAATTAATATCATCTAAAACTACAAGCAAATCTTTTGATGCAATACGTGGAGTTAGTGATAAATATTTAGGTACATACAGTTTGTGTCACGATGGTGGCTCCCCCTGTGAGAACGATTGATACTAGAAGCTGTGCACCACATCAATCACTGGGCAAAATAAAGAGATACTATCGTCAACACTTAGTCATGAACAAAAATAGTCCAGAGATGGTCACATTCCGTGACATAAACTTAGAGAATCTATTTAATTGAAGAGTAAGTAGGACAATGCTTCAAACTTTAACAAAATAATTACTAAATTGAACATGAATAATTTCTACTACAGTTCAAATTCACCATATATTTAGCTACGAAGATGTCAAGCAATCTAGTCTGTGGGGATATGGGGTAGTAGCCCCCCCCCTCCCTACATTTAATCTTAAACCAGACCGGAGAGTGATGATATATGTTACCCATTATGACATTCCCGGGTGCAGCAGTGGAGAAGGGCGGGTTCATGGAGCTTTTGGTAGTGGTCACATTAAATTCAAGGTCAACACAGGAGAGTTTTGATTGTTGGCGACAGTGAACATGAACTATAACGAGGAGTTCGTTAATTCGCAAGATGTAAGTTTGAATATCAACACTCCCCCTAGTAAGGCAGACCCAGACTTATAAGTGACCGTTCGGACAGGGATCAACTTCAGCCCTTTACTTAAACCACCAATAAATATTACATCCATAGGCCTTCATATGTTTACCATGATCGAATATGCTAAACCTGCTAATAAACAATGTAGACTAAAGTTTATCCAAACCATGAAAATGTTTCCCTAGTGTTACTGTAATAATTCACAAAATGAAAATGACTCATATAAGTTAGGAGTACCTACACACACACACACACACACACACACACACAAAAAGGAAAATCAGAATAACAATATTGTATTATAAGGTTGTTCAGGTATTCTCCAAGCCATTAATAAGTATCCGTCTTTAAATCTAACCACACTATAAATTTACAATATCGGAAGCTCTAATCCTTAGTAGTTAGAAGGAAATTAAAAATTAATCAAGAGAAACTCAAATTTTATTACACACATGAAAGTAGTTCTAAACAACTTCAAAATGGTATGAGTATTGATATTGTACCCAAGCAACGTTCATATAGCGTTCACTTAAACTTAACACTTAACAAAAATTACTCCAAATTAAATAAATGTTAAACGTTGAGAGCCCGTATTTTGGTTGAAAGAGATTTCCATTGGCCTGAAGGCTTAACACATAATATATTATTAATAATAATAATAATAATAATAATAATAATAATAATATAATAATAATAATAATAATAATAATAGCTAAATCAACACTATAACCAATCATCCTTAAGAACTATAATAATGATAATAATAACAGTCCAATCCTAATAACTAACCAACAAGATACAAATACAGGTTACGATATACCAAAAAACAAATTGTGAGCTGCGAGTGGCCGCTGCGCTGAAAGAACAAGATTAATGTGCACATATAAGTTAAAGCTAGCGCTCCCCACAGTAGGCACAGGAGTCACACGGGTTCGACGACAGTCACTAGCGGTCAATTCCTCGGATAGTTCCACCTAAAGTCAATCTTCCTATGTCGGCATCCTTGAAGTTAAGTTTAGAAAATAAATATAATGTATCACTTATCGGTCTCTGTGAGTCTTGCGACACGCGTGACCATACATTCCACGCGGAACCTCAGGGGTATCCAAGTTGGTATGCGACTCGGCAAAACTTCACTCGTGAGTGTCTCAGATCACCAGTCATGGGTAGGCAACCACTGAAGTACCACGGATGTGGTCCGTAGTTGGCAGAACACAGTCCGGGAAACAAACTCCAGACTTCCAGACGCAGAGTCAAAAACACTACAAACCCCGTGTATAAATAGTATGGTTCCAACAATAAATGTAACCCTTTATAAAAGTGAATTACCAGATTTCATTAAAGCTATTACATTATTATTACATTATTATTACATAATCAGTTTAATAAAAATGACTTTACAACAACATCCCAAGTATAAACGTTGATACAAAATAATACTAATCAAAAAGGGTCTTGAATTTCCCACACAATAGAACCGGCAATACCTCAATAATCCAAGTATTTAGTTTCACATAATACAACTAGACCTGACAAAGATAAACAATGAACAAACTATCCCAAAGGAGAAATATTCTATAAATTATCAGTACATTTAAAAGTTATGAATATCACTAAAATTTGACGACTCAAAATTATTTAAATCAAAATTCTAAATTACAGCTCCAAAACTATATGTCTTGCTATACGAGTAAACTATTAATAGGACTAGGTTTTGTTACCAGCCGCTCTACTACCTCTTAGCTACGGTCACACTAGACTAAAAGGAAGGTGGGTTGTAAACTAAATATGTTATAAAGAAAGTAAGACATTAGCAACAATTAAATAACAATATGAATGTTTTATTTAAGATAACAACAATTGAAACAATAATTTACATGGCCTCGACTATCCATCGGGGGTATTTTGAAAATCATGTCAATCATAATGCGCAGTTCGATCATGTGAATGTTTCCAAACATGAAACATATCCTTAAGTCAACTATGTAAATCTAAAAGAGAAAACAATTCGACCAAACTACAATATGTCACTTTTACAACAGTGACAAAACAACCTTAAACGTTAACAATTAGAACAAATCATTACTTTATAAATATTTAGTCCGATATTTATTTGACTACAAAAAAAGAGCCCAGTGGGCATCTTTGAAATTGTTACAAAGGTGTCTGCTTCACTACATTCAATACAGACAGAATAAATAAGAAAGTTAATATCACACAGATATTTCAATAAACACGAGAGTTTGGCTTACCGGCATTAAGTCAAACTCCCGGGGGACTATTAAATGTCGACACAACAAAAGACGTTAACAAGATTTCTACTTGTTAATAATAAAAAAATAATTACACACAAAAGGTCTAGTTAAATCATAAGTAATTTCAATTAAATGATTTGGAAAATTATTAAGTCTGAATCAATCAACAAAACTTTACGTTATTTTAATATATATTTCAAACAACAATTAAAATAGAAAACATTATAAAAAAAAGGATTTTACATTTACTTAGTCTGCAAAACTCAGGCAATTTAAATTAAATAATTCTAACAAAAATAAGTTTATAAATGTGGCAATCTAATATTTTAAGTGACTTCACAGACATTAGCGCCCAAGTGGCTGAAAAAAGAATTAGGTGCTTCATAACAAAATTTAGTATTATAAACCTAAAAACTTTTAGTTAATAATTTACGTTGCCTATTCCGGATTATTCTAAAAATTACTTTACTTTGATTCAAAATCGAACAAACCATAGTTCAAGTCCATTAAAATAGGCTAATATCGATGAATTAATATATACAAAATACGTAATCATCCTGTAAATGTCCAAGGCCAGGACAGGACTTCTCCAGACGGCGTCGAATATAAATGTTTAAGACATGACTTCTAAAGGCTTTGAAAAATAATAGTCTAAGACATGACTTCTCCTGAAGGCGTTGAAAAAATAATAGTCACTTGGTCTTCAGAACCGCCAGGGTTATATAGTGTTTCTAGTTGCTTGAAGTTGGAAAGGGGGGATGTCCATATCAGTCAGTGACGTCCCATCGGTCATTTAGATGGATGCAGAACAACACTTAGACCTTTGATCTGGCTAGGATTGGCGGGCCTGTCTCGATCACGCCCTCCAGTGGTGATAGAGATCTGTTTGACTAGTACACCTGTGACGTACACACATCACGCGATGTCTTGGTGGTTGATATCGTCTTTCCCGCCGGACGGCAGGATAGTCGCAGTTAGTTGTTGTCTTTGGTCAGTTCCATCAGAATCACTTTGACCCGTCCACTCGGAACATCAGTTGCTGTCTCACCATGGATTGGTCGTCCCACTCTTCAATTTAGAACGCGACGTGTATACTCCATTCTTGAAGGTTGTTCTAGCCATAAGATACAAAGGATAAGTATATGAACAGTTTGTGATTGCGGGGAGTTTATTCTTGTTTAATATTGTTTTTGATATAGACTGAATCTACATAGGACTACAATAGATAAGCTTGCTATTGCAGGAAGTTTATTAATATTGAGGTATCATACGGAGTGGGTGGTATTGTAGCTAGTCGCCTCTCTTCCTCACCTTCTCAGCTTGTTGTTATCGGGTCCACGGCAGTCAGGGTGTTTGGTAGAGCATCTCGGGGTTAATAACTTAATGGTGGGGGTAGAGGACTTCGCCGATTAAATAAATGGAAATTTGTAAAGTAGAAGTTTTAAGTTGTATTATATATAAACATTTTAAACATTTTTCACCGGGTTACTTAATGTAAAGAAGAGCCAAAATACACTGTACATCTCTCATGTAGCTATGTAGTACACAGGATGTCTTTATTATGCTGTCACAAAACTCAATATTGACGTCAATTGGGCGGTGGAAAATGCGCCATTTGTTAGCTAGAATGCCGAATGTGCATTCGACCATTCGGCAGGCCCGTGAGTGTCTATAATTGAAAATCCTTTTGGCAACTGACAGATTGTATTTAAAATAAGGCCTAAGAAATGTTTTGATGAAGTGAAAGCTTCATCACCGACGACATAGAATGGAATAATTGTTCCACTAGTATCGTTCGGCAACGTTCTGCCAATTGGTATATTAATTGGTTATCTTCAAGTCTTTTTCCCATCTTAGAGAGTTTAAATATCGAATAATAATTTGCTGATCCATATGATCCCACATCTATAAATACAAACTTGTAGTTGGCATATAAACATGTCATTAAAACTATTGAAACATATTTTTTTTAGTTAAAAAAATGAAGAACCACTACTATCTGGTTTAACAATTCGTATGTGCTTTTCGTCAATAGCCTCAACTGTGTTTGGATAATATGTTCGCCGTAGAATTGATCTGCTTTTTTGACCCAGTCATCTTCGTTTTTTGAGGGCATATACAAAGGTTGCAAAATCTTCCAAAGCTGATCGCAAGCTGTACGTACAATGCCTCTGATTGTGCTTGCGCCAATTAAATACTCGAACGAAAGAGCATTAAAGGAACAGCCCGTTGCCAAATACCTGAAATAACAAATCTATATTAATAAACCTCTACACTAAAATGCTTGTCACCATAACCACCCCTCCTACATTTCTGAACCAATTTGAACCGTTGAGGTCTTAATATATTGGTCCCAACGTGCAGATTTGCATCTGTCAGAATTTTTAAAATTGCATTCAGACAAAAATTATATTACTTTTTATATATTCCAAAAGAATTTGTATAAATAAAAGGTCAATTAGCTTTTTACTGGCTACGATTACTAAAATTATGACCATTAGTTGCAAATCTACACGGCTAGATAAAAAAATTAAAACTTCAACTTTTACTTTTATAGGTTCAGAATTGTGGGAGAAGCTTTGGTGAAAAACTTATTTTTTATTACTAAATGTCCCAGAACCGCGCAACACTCATGTATAGCTTCTCAACACATTGGTTTTATAGTTTCATCAGTAAGGTTTTTCTTTTACATTTTGAAATTAATTAAATTTAAAATATTTTTAAAACTAAAAAATTAATCTTGAGTTCTTTCTTTTACTTTTTATGTTTTAATGTGTTTTTTTTAAAAAGCGATTTTTTTTCGGCTGGGACAGCTAGTATTTTTTATTTTTATTTATACTTTTTTCAGGTCAAGACGTACAGAAAAGATGGCAAAATCTGAGAACATGTTTTTCCAGAGAGTTGAAAGCTCTACGGAATACTAAATCCGGACAACAAGCACTAAAACACCGAAAATATGTTTATTTTGAGAAACTGTTGTTCCTGTTGCCTACATTTGAACCTCGAGCTGAAATATTGAGTACGAATAGTTAGATGACGGTGACGACGAAGTACGGGCTCAACATGAAGAAGACAGCTCTATGGCTCGAGTTCAAGGAGAGGAATTGAGTAAAAAGAATAAACTAACTTATGAACAATCTCTCTTGAATGTTAAAAAAAAAAAAAAAAAGGACACTTGTACAGACCCCGATGCTAATTTTGTCCTTTCTCTAGTTCCGAAACTTCAAGATCTACGTGAAGAAGACAAATTGGAAGCACAAATACAGATTTTAAGTGTCTTCAAAAATTCCCACCCAATGCGTTCTGCTGAGATGCCTACTAATGAACTACCTCCATTGAGTACCATCGCAGCTTTCCAACCCCGCACCCGTTCGGTTCTAGTTCCACAACATGATATAACTTATTTTTCCTTACCTAATGCGTCTACATCCCGACAAATTTACCATGTACCAATGTACCAAATTCAACAATGCTTCTTCAACCAGTGCGTGTATCAACGCCCACATCTGTGTATGCATCTCAGACCCACACAACAGTCATTCACACTAGAATCTCAAGAAGTTTCATCTTTAATTAGCTTCATTTCTTGTTTCACACCTTCGCCAAATTCTGACATCATTGACATAATGAGTTTAAAAAAATACTCATAATTTTGTGTAATTTTTATTTCTAAAATAGTACATAATAAGTTTTAATGCATTGTTAAATAGTTCTTTCCTTACCTCTAAGTCAGTGTTAGTCGTTTTCGGCGGGTATTGACCGTCGCATGTTAAGTCTTCTGGCAAGTAATAGACCGTCCAACTAAACTAATCAATTTATTGAACGTCAGGATTTTTATTCGGAAGTAAGAGAAAAACTTGGTGGGATATTCTCTTAGTTCACTGTAAAGAGTGTAAAACTTCCCCCTATAAGCCTTCCACTATTCATGAGATGAACCTAGTACTTCCGAGTTCTTTTCTTTTTTCCTAAATGTAATTAGTAAGGCACAAATAACAGCAAGCAGTCTCCTCCAAGTCCATTTTAAATCACCAGTGTGTGTCCACCACTGTCAACTGCTGAGTGTCGTGTGCGATGCCCACACAGTTTAGTTGGAATGAAATCGTTGGTGATCCCAACTAAACAGTTGTGCAACTTGAAATCATTCATAGCCTTAGATTGACAATTTACTTTATATAATCAACATTATAAATACTTCAAAAGGGGGAATATAATATGAAGGTGAAACAAGAATTATTAAACCTCTGCGCGCGTGGCCACGCTCTACTACAATAAGGAAAATTTTACGGACGTGTTGACCTTCATAGTTTGTGTTTATTGTTCAGGCACGAATCCTCTTGAAGTCATCGAGGAAGAGTTATCTCTATCCACCAGGTGTTTCTGTCTGGGGAGGAATTCCGAAAATTGTATTGATAGAAGCTTTTTTTTTTCAAGGAAATGTTACTTCAGCGGCTTACTTGGAGATGCTGCAGGACGTTGTGTTGTTTGAGCTGTAAAACAACCCCGTTTATTCACTTGATTCTTTTAGTGTGGCGACAAGATGGAGCTCCTGCCCACTTCAGATGGGAAGTTCGCAGGTTTATGATGAAACATTTAAAGAGTGGATCTGACACCGTGGCACTATCGAGTGGCCACCACGCTCATGCGACTTGACTTTTGCACCATTCTGTAGCCTATATCTTGTAACGTTTAAAAAAGCTAGCGTGATATATTAATGTTTATTCTCCATCATTAAGGTGACATTTGCTATCATGATTAAATCGGGTTCAAGTTTGTTATCCTGTATTTACCATAGTTAAAAACGGTTGATATCTTATTTTAGAAAATAAAAGTCCTGGTATTTTATAATTTTTATTATAAACAGATACACAGTTTTTGCTCGATATTTCACGTGTTATTGACTTTAATTTAAATGCCCGACTATTATGTCATATACACGAAAGTTCTAAGAGAGAGATTAAGATTCACACTTTACCTACTAGGTCAGTAAGGAAATGAGGAGATGCCTACCCTAAAGGACTATATCAAGCGACATTTCCTTCTCGAAGCTTCCTAGAAAAAAGAGATGCGGTCATCCAGGTGCGTCTCTGTTGACCAAACTGTGTTGTCCTTTTAAACAGAGATGTAGAAAGATGTCGCCATATCTTGCAACTTAACAACTTAAAAAAATAGATCTTACTACCCGCTCTCATTTATAATGTCGTGATTTTGAATATAAATACGAGTAATAAATTATTGAGATGTATAATTTCATATAATTACAATGTTAAGATCACTTCTAGCCCCCAAAACGTGCCATTCTGTTCCAGCACTGTTTCGTCAACATTTGCCTTTGTCTGTTCCAGCACTGTTTCGCAATCTCGTACCGCCGGGAGAACCAGCGTCAATACGAGTTGAGGACAACAACCGAATCAGACTGTAAGACGTGGATTGAGGCAATCCGTGAGGCTAGGTGAATGCATGCTCATTAGAACATATCAAACTAAGCCTCATCTAATTTAGCTATGAAGGTGAAGCTAGCTGACTGCATGAACATTAGAACATATCAAACTAAGCCTCATCTAATTTAGCTATGAAGGTGAAGCTAGCTGACTGCATGAACATTAGAACATATCAAACTAAGCCTCATCTAATTTAGCTATGAAGGTGAAGCTAGCTGACTGCATGAACATTAGAACATATCAAACTAAGCCTCATCTAATTTAGCTATGGAGGTGAAGCTAGCTGATCTGCAGGCTCATTAGAACATATCACACTAACTACAGGTGACTCTAGTACCTGGGACCTCCTGACTGCTCTAGTGCGTATTGTGGGTTCACAGTTTCAACAAGCTGCTGCTCCAGAAGGAAGAGTTGGAACAGAAACATCTTCATCTGCTGCAGATTGTGGAGAGTGAGAAGACAGCAAAATGGCAATATACACAGCAGTGCGAAGAGCTAGCTTCAGAGATCAAGAAACTACGGGCCGAGGTGGGTCGAGATATCCCAAGTTGTCAAGTTTCAATCTCAGTTTAATTTATTCCGAGGAAGTTTGCACCAACAACATTATTAAATCAGTTACAATAAAGTACTATGACTACAGTGCTTGCTGTTAGAGTGTGTCGGATATGTGGTAGTAATCAAAGCCGTTGCGAATACTTTCCCTTATTATCATATTTACTCTTCTGAAATTGTTCATCTTTAATCTTTAATTAGTATCATTTGTTTGGATTTTATTCTCACTTTATTATTAAGATACCGTAGTTATTTTATCGCCGTGTCGTCCTAACTGTTCGGGATGTACGCATATTAATTTATTTATTGCTAACAACTCCTCCACTCGTCCCCTAACTTACCATTTTATATAATATTTAATAAGGTATTGGCACCATCTTCTCCGAATTATTCTCTTAATCTACACTAGTGGTGTTGTCAGCATTCCTACACTGGTGGTGTTGTCAGCATTCCTACACTGGTGGTGTTGTCAGCATTCCTACACTAGTAGTGTTGTCAGCATTCCTACACTGGTGGTGTTGTCAGCATTCCTACACTGGTGATGTTGTCAGCATCCTTACACTAGTGGATGTTGTCAGCATTCTTACACTAGTGGTGTTGTCACATTCCTACACTAGCGATATTATCAGCATTCCTACACTAGTGGTGTTGTCAGCATTCCTACACTAGTGTGTTATCAGCATCCTTACACTAGTGGTGTTGTCAACATTCCTACACTAGCGATATTATCAGCATTCCTACACTGGTGGTGTTGTCAGCTTTCCTGCACTGGTGGTGTTGTCAGCATTCCTACACTGGTGGTGTTGTCAGCATTCCTACACTGGTGTTGTTGTCAGCATTCCTACACTAGTAGTGTTGTCAGCATTCCTACACTGGTGGTGTTGTCAGCATTCCTACACTGGTGATGTTGTCAGCATTCCTACACTGGTGATGTTGTCAGCATCCTTACACTAGTGGTGTTGTCAGCATTCTTACACTAGTGGTGTTGTCAACATTCCTACACTAGCGATATTATCAGCATTCCTACACTAGTGGTGTTGTCAGCATTCCTACACTAGTGGTGTTGTCAGCATCCTTACACTAGTGGTGTTGTCAGCATTCCTACACTAGTGGTGTTGTCAGCATCCTTACACTAGTGGTGTTGTCAACATTCCTACACTAGCGATATTATCAGCATTCCTACACTGGTGGTGTTGTCAGCTTTCCTGCACTGGTGGTGTTGTCAGCATTCCTACACTGGTGGTGTTGTCAGCATTCCTACACTAGCGATATTATCAGCATTCCTACACTGGTGGTGTTGTCAGCATTCCTACACTAGCGATATTATCAGCATTCCTACACTGGTGATGTTGTCAGCATTCCTACACTAGTGGTGTCAGCATTCCGGCACAAGTTAGTAGACTTAGTACGATAGTGCTTGTGTATCTGGACAATAAGAGAGAAGCTACAAGCTTGAGCTAGACACACACTTCTGACTGACATTTTCAACAAAGTCCAAAGATCGTGTCAGTCTGTCTTTCAAAGTATCATATCATGGATGTTGCTTATAAATGAGAGCTTTACATAACTCTGTATCCGATAAAGAGTTTCCAACTAATAATAATAAACCCTGCTTCATGTTTACTCATTATCCTTCTTGCATAGTGTCTTGAGACTCTTTACTTCTCTTATTAAATATTGTATACCGAGTGTAGTTGTGATTTGTGTGGGTACCTCCTGAACGCTCCACTTGTCCTGGGTGATTCGTAACTGTACAGGAGTTGAACCTAGCTCTCGGTTTAGAACGCCGTAGGACATTCTGCTGTACCGCCACGCCACAGATCCACAATTATTCTTCAGCAGAATACTGGCAATATTTACCAGAAATTACAGTGTCAATCTCCGTAAACCAGTATATTTGGGCCGACACAAATCCAAATGCTATCCAGGAGGTCCATTCTCCATAAACGTTTGAACGGGAGTCGTGGACAATATTCTACTTGGAACGACTACGAGGTTAAAACTACTTACACTTTCTACAGACCGTTCTCCTCCAAATGATGAAGGACGTTCCTCTGGCAACGCAGCTGAACATGTGGCTGCTTCAGGTTGGAACCCCTGCATATTACGACCGCACCATTTGGATGGTTTGAACGGAACGGGCCTGTTGCATGGCCGGTGTGATCTCCCACCTTGCGATTTCTAGATGTGGGGACACATGAAGGGAATCGTGTTCTCCCAACAACACAACACGAGAGAACATCTGTGGAATGTGATTGTGGTATGCCGCACATCTTCAAACGAACACGACAGTCGTGATGCAGGAGGGCTGAATGCAATAGTGAGTGAAGACTTAGAATATATCCTATGAACGTGCAATGTTCCATTACCCAGGCCAATCAAAAATATACGACATAACGATAGTCTCTATCTGACCTGTCCCTGTCATTCTCTTGAAATAGAAGCCGTCCTGCCAAAATGTTGTTGTGAGTATTTTAGTTTCTTTTTCAGTGCACCACTTTATCGTATACAATTACAAATCATCCTGTATATCTACGTAAAACTCTGTCTATGGTAGGAATAGCTTTCTGAAAGCTCTTTTTCCATACCAGAATTATAATATATAGTACGGTTTTGGTAGAAAAAAATAACTTTGATGCCGTCATTACCAAGATTGTTAGAATGCAAGGTTGCAAGTAAAGCTTTTACCTTCGTCGAACCCCGGTGTGGCGTAGTCTGGTGACCGTACTACAGTTTAGCGACAAAGGGTCCATTAGTACATTACCTATAGTGGAATATTTGGTTTTTACACAATTTTATTTCAAGGCTAAACGATCTTAAAGGGCTGGCAAAAATGCCGGGGAAAAGATGTACAGCTACTTTGTGTAGTAATAGCCACCAACATAAAAAAATAAACTCTAATAGGAAACGAATAATATACCATTCTTTACCCAAAGATACGGAAATTCGTAAAAAAAAAAAATGGTACGGCACACCGCACAGACTTTCTCTCTCTTTCTATAAACTCGTAAGATTTCTGAATGGAATAATGCACATTGTATCATCACCACTCCACATAAGAACACGCATAAAATAATATACAATGATATATAATCAATGAGAAAAGAGGCGCATCTTTGTCCACCTAAGAGCATTTCAAACAGTTTAATGTCTTCCACAAGGGTCAACACTTCGTATTAAAATTTCGATTTCTGGTTAAAATTTTAACATTTTATAAGGTGTTGCAGATCTTCAAGTCATCGCATTGATATTTAATTATTCATTTATACATTTTGACCAATAAAAAATGTAAATATTGACTATTGAGTCTAAAATAGAGATAGATCATTGCTATGCAAACATTTCTCCTAAGAGATTTAAGGAAAAATAACATACTTTTTTAGATACTTATATTTAATTACTCTATGGCATTGGAGAATTATTGCGTTAAGACTTAAGTAGTATATGTTTACAACTAAAGCTCACAAAATTGTATTAATATATTTGCAAATATCTCAGAAACTTCTGCTTTTATAAAAATATATGTCAAATAAAAGTTTTTTATTTCTAATAGTCCTACAATTTTGCAATGATAAGTTGTTTAGTTTCTCCAATAGTTGTGGAGATACGAAAATTAACGCTTCTGTAATGTACCCTAAAAATCATTTTCATAGGAAAATGAAAATAGCCAGTTTATTTATAATCTTAATCAACGCCTAGATACGAATTTTAATCAAAATCGTTTGAGCAGATTTTGAGAAAACCAAATTTTTCTCTTTTCACCCTTCAGTAAACTACCCTTAATTTTAAGTTTTTATAGACACACAGACAGACGGCATTGCAAAGACTATTTTTTAGGGTTTGGGGGGTCATGAGACGTCGACATCCATCAACATTTCAGGTTAGTTTTTTTTAACGGTCGCAATACTTAAACTTTAATGTCCAAAAAGTTAAAAAAATTCATATAATTGCGTATAGATTGAAAGTTATTGATTTTATAAAAATATGTTTCGGATAAAATATCTGTATTATAAATATATATACATATTTGTAATGCTAAGTAATTTCATATCTCAAATAGTTTCGGAGCTATTTTAAAAAATGTTAATTGACGCATCAGACCGGAGCCCTTAAAGCCATTTTGCCGAAATATTGTGGGTAGCCATTTTGTTTGGAATATTTATTAATGTTTATAAATGAAATTTAATCAAAATCGTTAGAGCCGATTTTGAGAAAATCGACTTTTTTTCTTTTTGCCCTTCAGTAAACTACCCTTAATTTTAAGTTTTAATAGACACACAGACAGACGGCATTGCAAAGACTATTTTTTAGGGTTCGGGGGGTCATGAGACGTCGAAATCCATCAACATTTCAGGTTAGTTTTTTTTACGATCGCAATACTTAAGCTTTAATGTCCAAAAAGCTAAAAATATATATATAATTGCGTATAAATTGAAAATTATTGATTTTATAAAAATATGTTTCGAATAAAATATTTGTATTATAAATATATATACATATTTGTAATGTTAAGTTATTTCATATCTCAAATAGTTTCGGAGCTATTATAAAAAATGTTAATTTACGCATCAGACCGGAGCCCTTAAAGCCATTTTCCCGAAATATTGAGAGTAGCCATTTTGTTTGGAATATTTATTAATGTTCATAATTGAAATTTAATCAAAATCGTTAGAGCCGATTTTGAGAAAATCGACTTTTTCTCTTTTTTCCCTTCAGTAAACTACCCTTAATTTTAGGGGTAATATCCAATTCCAAAAACCCCTCGGGGCAACCCTATGAAAACCCTAGATATGAAGTTTCAGCTCAATCGGTAAAATAGTTTAGGCTCTAGTTGGAGGTACAGACAGACAGACAGACGGAAATTCAAAAACCACTTTTTCGGATTCAGGATGTCATGAAACGTCAAAATTCATCAAAATCTCGAGTTCGAATTTTTTGACGATCACCATACTTTCTCTACCTGTAAGATAGAGAGAAAGTAAAAATGGATACACCTTTGTAGGAGGGATGAGAAGTGTAATCAGGATTATGTTCAGTGTGCTTGGAACATTTTCCCCGGAAGATTATGAACGAGGCTTTAAATCTGAACTTCTCAACTTGACTTAAAAACGAAAGCTAAAATCGATTGATCCCTTCCTTAAGATGACATACTGTTACGAAGGAAACAAATAAAAATATGTCTCAATGGTGATTAGCTGGGCGCCAAAGAAGACTCGCTAAACAAAAGAAAGGTGATTTGATCGCAAAAGATTTGCTCCACAGAGGAGTGCAGACTGTTTGGACACAAGCATTTGCCAAAATAATGTATAATCTATTCATGGAAACCAAACTACATTTTTCATAGGTGAATTTATGTTTTAGATCTCAATTGCTGCCAAATAAAAATGAAATTATACGTTATTTAAATTTGACCACTTAGTTAAAAGTAGATTTCTCAAAAATCGCAGACTTAAGAATGAAATTTATTTTTTTGCGGGGAAAGAAGTAATCAGTAAAACTTGTGCATGCATTGCTTCGAGATAAATTACTGAAACTTTTTACAAGTAACCAGGTGGATATATTGCTTAGCAGAATAAAGAAAGTTAGTTGAACGAGTGAAGAAATTTCAATAACTTTTACAATACGATATTTTGGGATATAAACATAGCCGTATTTAAGAATAAACTTTTCCATCCACTACAAGGCTTATCATCTCAACAAAAATGTGCGTCTAGTATTGTAACTAAACCAGGCGTAATAAAGGATGTAATGAGGTTTCTGGAAATTTCCATTGAAGATAAGCAAACGCATGAAAAAGTTTTTTCTCTCCAATATGATGAAGTAAAAATTAGTAAATATTTATGAATATGAGCAAAATTTTGAACCAACTTTGGGGCAATAACCACAAATGCAAGCTGTAGCCATTTTTCCACGAGCGTTGTTAACACCAGTCTCCACCTGTTTGACTAGTGAAATGGAATCTACCTTTGCTTCACCCCTTTTATCCAGTGATGTGATAGTTGTCGACAATAATAAATAGTTTGACTTAATAAATGCCAAACTGCCCTCCATGTTTGGCTCAGACAACATATCTTGAGCAATTTGTATTGAAGCAGCTTCTTCACAGTCAAAACTCTGTAAATATTTGTTTCACTATCTGGAAATGTTCACAATAATACAAACACGCATTTAACCATGTAATCCAGCGTGTGATGATAGGTTGTGGTGGTAACGTGATGTCCGGTGCTTCTGCTTTGAAATGTGCAAATCGTGAGGGCGCTTTTAAGAAAACATTTTTAACGTTCGCCACAAGCCTGTCTACTTTGGGATAATTTGCTCGCACTTCTTCACAAACTCTATGTAGACCATGTGCTAGGAACGTGACATGTACCCTTTATAGTAAAGTGCCTTCAATGAATTAGCTGCTCGTACCATATATGGTGCTGCTGCATCACTTAGAAATAAAAGAACATTGTCATGTTTTATGTCCTCAAGCCACAGAAGAAACATAGCACTGTCAAACAATGGCTACACAGCACCCCACAGCATCAGTGGTCTCATTGATAGAAACCCACAGCTTCTTCCCGCGAGTACCGCACCTTATTTTATTTAAAGTTTCTTTGTAGCACTGTGATAAATAATTATTACGGAAAGTTGACTCGTCTGGTATTTCTTGGTTTGTGTATTTTTCCAAACATGCATGTAATTTTGTATTAGAGAGTTTATATAGTATAATTTTTTCTGACACTAACACGTCACACAATTATTTACCAAACTGTGAGGACTTGGTGGATGTTGAAGCAAGTGAATATAGCAAGCGTTGAACTGCTGCTTTCTTTGATGCACACTCAAGAGCACACACGTGCTTCTCGCGACCAATATGGTGTGTCACAGTAAACCGTCTTTCAGCCAATACTTTGGTTTCACACAACTTACAATATAGTATGTTTGCTTCCATCAGTAGAAAACACACTATCACCAAACTCGGCCCCTACAAAGAAGTGCTTGTGACTCAAGGTAACATTCCAGACATTCCATTCCAAAAATAACTTACTTCCAGCAAAAGCTAGTGTAGGTCTGTCTTTGTATAGCCAACTAGCCTTCATCCAGTTATTAGCAAAATATTATGATGTTGAAATGTTTTATTTCAGTATTTTGAAATAAGTGTTTTTTATAAACTACTACCTAAGGCTTGGAGACGTAATTTCATAAAATAATATGGCAACATGACAGAATGACTAAAATGACTAAATTCTTCTAAAAATGACCGAATAATTCTCCAAAATCAAAGAAAATGCCCTTAAAATTAAAAAACAGCAAAAAATGCAAACTAAAAAGGATGTATTTGTAAAGGGGATGTCTTGAACAGAGTTGATATATATTGGAGCATTGCACCAGATTGCTCAGTAAAAAGATGGCACGTCCTAGCTATAGACTATGAGTGTAAATACCTTGTTGCCTAGGTAGTATGGACACTCCTAGGATAGCTATAAGATGAGTGAACTAATTCAAATAATGATCAGCTGTGTTGTCATGCTGATGGAAGTGTGGATCATGTCTGCTCGAAATCACATCTCGTCTTACTACACGGCCGGACAAAACGCACATATAATTATAATATTACGCTAATAGGGTGAAAGGTCAAATTTAGAATATATATACTCACATTTTATTGAAGGTAAAAACGTCTCAATACACCCAGTCAGGATTTAAACACTGATCTCTTTATTACCATCAAACCAGGCTAAATGACATTGACATGATGAGGGTGGTCTATATGTTACTATAAAGGCTAAGGAAAGTAATATTTTGTCTAGGAATGAAATCCTCAAATCTTTCAGTAGTTTCGGGATTCAAATGAAATTTGTTTTATAGCTGTTAACAGTTTTAATGATAGGACCAACAAATATGAATGAATGCTATCATATAGTATTTATTATTAATTAAACTTGTTAATTACATATCTCACCTGTATTGTCGGTGAGTTGGGAGCCGACTTCCTTGTCCAACTCTTTTAGAAATGTTCACGTTTGTTCCAGCTGTGTGCCCTGAAAAAGGAATGGCGGCCGGTACCATCTTACATTCCATCGGAAGGCGGGGCCTTGGCGGCGGCCCCCAGCACCCCGGGAGTGGGGGAGGGGGTGGGAAACACACAGACGACCCCCACTGACCAAGAAACTCTCGAGCTGCGTAAGATAAAAAAAGTGCAAAGCTTCTTCCGAGGGTGGCTGTGCCGCCGTCGCTGGAAACAGATTGTGGAGCAATACATCAAGTCTCCCCACGCTGAGAGTATGCGCAAGAGGAACAGGTACAGTCCATCAAGTCTCCTTATGGCTGAGAGAGGAACAGGTACAGTCCATCAAGTCTCCCTATGGCTGAGAGAGGAACAGGTACAGTCCATCAAGTCTCATTATGGCTGAGAGAGGAACAGGTACAGTCCATCAAGTCTCCTTATGGCTGAGAGAGGAACAGGTACAGTCCAACAAGTCTCCTTATGGCTGAGAGAGGAACAGGTACAGTCCATTAAGTCTCCTTATGGCTGAGAGAGGAACAGGTACAGTCTATCAAGTCTCCCTATGCTGATAGAGCATGCGCAAAGACAATCATGAATCAATGGTAGCCTGCCTTGTCCCTGGAACATCCAACATTAACAGATTCTGAACCACGTTCATTACAATCCCATTTGTAACTATTTGTGGAAGCTGGGATTCAAACCAAAACTCTATGTGGTGAAGGTGAATAAATGAATTAGTTCCTTAGCAACTCTAACATTTGTGGAGTTAGTACGTCTTTAATAAATAATAATAAACGCTACTTACATTCATCACAAATAAACGTGATTTAGCCCGTTATTTTCGTTTGATAGGCTTTACTTTAGAAAAACTGAAGTAATCATTTGACATAGGGTATGTTTTCAGCCATGTTAGGTTGTTTATATACATTTTAAAATTAATTTACTGCAATTATGACAAGTGAAACTCATATATTCATACATTCATGAAATAATGGTAATATTTAGAATGACAGGTTTTGATGTAACAAGCTCCAAATGACTATCGGATGAGGAAAAAGAGAGCAGAAAGCCAACTTTGTTTTCTTGGAAAAGATAGCTCACTGGGTCCTCTCTAGCAGGTAATTTACCTGAGTGTGTCATTAGTTTGGGTAATCTGACCCTGCTTCTGGGATACTGTGTCTGCAATTGGTATAGCCAAAACAAGAAACTTTATGAAATAGACATTTCATATCTTTATTTGCAAGGACCATTTGGGTCACATTAGTAAACTTGCCGAATAGATTTAGACTAAAAAACAAAATTAAATCGAAATAACGGCATTATATGTACTAAGAAATCAGATAAGATCAAATTGTTGGGGAGTTAAAAGAAAATTACTCATATAATATGATTAAAATTGATGTTGTTTTATTACTATTTAAATCGCTTTTAGGTTAAACAATGTTTTCATTTAATTTATATTATAAATACTTCATTGTGTACACTTCGTATGTCTAACTAGACTAAATTTCAGCCCCATACATTAACTAACTTTACCTTAAGAATGAAGTTTACCCGCAGAGAGATTTGAAGGAAAACTAGAACTGGTGGTTAGGTCTTTATTATTCTCAAAGCTCTCTGAACGTTTAGCTGGTCCACAACTGCCATGAAAAGCATAAAATAACAAGTACGACCCCTTATAGCTCTTGAACTGAAATAATTTTTAATAGTTGAATCACTATTCATAACTTTAAAAAAATACACTTGTTAAAATTGTATAATGCAGTTTTTATCAGCGTATGACCTTGTGCCCAGACACGGTCATTCCCGGGATGATGCCATTCCAAAACTGACGAACGCATGCGCAGTTAGCCAACAAATTCATAGAACACGTGGTGATAGTCGATACAGCACCCGTTTATTTTGTGTGGCGTTGTTTTATTGCCCGTGTCCGAAAATGTCGTCTACTAAGCACAATGCTCACAAAGTGAACTCGGTGGAATTTATGACAGATTTTATAAATCTGTATCGGTCTTTACCTGTACTATGGAAAGTGAAAAGTCTGTATTACAGCGATAAATTCAAAAAGGAAGAAGCATATCAAAAAATGGTTGAATTAGGCTAAACGGTGTACGAAGACTCGAACGTAGATTTTGTCAAGTCAAAGATCAATACTATTAGAGGATGTTTTAGGAAGGTGCTGAGAAAGGTTGTGGCCTCTCAAAGGTAAGTTTACCTTTTGCAATATTTTTGCACAGATTTTGATTGTAATTATCGTAATTATGTGAGTAAATACTTGCATGCCATTAAGTGGGCTGCTCCTTTAAAATAAATATTACATAATATGTTGCAAAAGACCCTTGCAATCATTTCAGCTATATACTTATTTTTCAGTAGGTCTGTGTGAAAGCTATCTAACAAAACAATATTATAATAATAATAACTGCAATTTAGCTATAAGTTAAGCTATACAAGCAATAAAAGTGAATTTAGTAATAATTCCAATAGGCTATTTACATTATTGTTTAAGACTTCATTCTAGGTCTGGTGCTTCCTCGGATGACAAATACGTACCAAAGTTGTGCTACTAAGTTTCACAGTAGATCAAGAGATTCCTAGACAGTCAGCTTCAAGTATTCCAGATGAAGATTGTGAAAGTACCGAATCAGGACAAGGTGAAAATGACAATTCGAATGCAGAGTTACCAGATAAGGACGTACCAATGAATACTCAGGTAGATACTAGAGACTAAATAATCTATTTCACTATAAATCGGCACATAATTTATTATTGCCTTGCGTATTACAAAAGTTAGGCCTACTGGAAAGTAAAAAAATAACTAAGATGTAGGCTATTTAGTGTTTTTCTGTGTAGATATTATTTTTAAATTCTAACACTAAGTTTTGTACAATTAGCTTCCTGCGCCATACCTAGCACCAACCATCCTATCTTCCCATTACCATTAAAATATGATACATATTCCCGTCTTGCGTTCTTGGTGCAGGACCTACTTGTAGTTCACTGAAGGTAGTTTTAGGTGGTTCACTTCGACATGCAGCTTCTGTTAATCTGCCACTTTCAATGTCTTCTTTATCTAAGAGATTAGATGGAGAGTATGCAACTCTACCATTTCTTCTAAGGTATTTGTGCAAGCTACAACATGCCTTAACTACAGATTCAGCTTTTTCTGGACTAAAATACATTGGTGTGTGCAATACACACATCTATCATTATAAATTCATAATTAGCATTTGTCAAAGCCAACAAGACTATGCTAAAGTAGCCCTTATAATTATAATAGTAAACCCCACTATGTGCTGGTTTATAAATTGCTATGTGACGTCCGTCCAGCGCACCTCCACAGTTGGGATAGTTCCATCTTTCATAGAAATCTGTTGATACTGCTATCCACTCCGTTTCGTTACTTGGGAACTAAAACATTAAAAAAAACTCATATAATTTTCCGTTTATACTTTTATTAAAATCTAAAAGTATTATGGTGTTTTTTTTCAGGATTTCCCTAAGCTTACTTTATCAATAAAAAACAGCTCTAGGGAGAAAAAGAGTAGCTAAAAAGAGCGGTGCTTCAAAGGAGGCTGCGAAAGAGCTTCTAATGGCCAAGGTTGAGAAGGCTCTTGACAGAGACGAGTTCGACTCCTACTTCGAGAGTGTGGCTGCCAAAATGCGTAGAATGAACGAAGAGCACCGACCTTTTGCGGAGAAAATGTTTAACAAGCTTACTGAGTTTTCTCACGTAAACACTCCCACCATGACATTTCCTAATTACAATCAAGGTTTATACAGACAGGTTGTTCAAAATTATTCTTCCACTTCCGATTGTGAACCTAGCCCCGCAAATTCTTCTGAAGGTATTAGTATGTATTCAGGACAATAAAATAAAAGTAAACTCTGTAAAAATGCTTTTTGTAAGCGAATGTAGTCCTACTCTAGTTAACCATTTTGTTTGATTAAAATTACACGTATTTTGTAAATGCATTAAATTTCTTATTAGTAATATTATTGTATTTCTTACCTTTATGTACTCGCCCTCCCAGCACTTCAAATATTGTCTCGGGTATGATCTTTCCGAGGATCTCCCGGTAGCGAGAAACCTAAGCGGTGCTATCAGTCTTTCCTATACTGGGACGGCATCTATCATCACTGTGTCCTGTTTGTATATTAAAGGACCAACTAGTGACAGAAGTCTTTGAAAACACTCACAGTTCATACGCAAATACTTTTTATAATCGTCCTTAGAGTTTAGTTAAAGTTCACGCAAAAGAGAGATGTCTGAAGATGTATGCCTTTGTTGTAACCAACGTTTTGACCATAAGTTCCACCGTTTTTTCTCCCTTACTTCATTATCTGTCAATAATAAAACCAAAGCCACAGCAGCACTTTTCTTAGACATTTTTACGACCTCACGGGACAAATCACATCAGTAAACTGCGGCGTCTAGACGGTCTTTGCGTGACACGTGTGTGGACAATTCCTGCCCCCCCTTCCCCCCCCCGGAATGACACGCCTTGAATGACACTCCCGGCATCATGCCAGGAATGACTGTGTATGGGCACTAGTGATGGGCACAATCGAGTAAAAATAATCGAGTAACTCGATTGTGTTGTGTAATCGGGAGTACTCGATTCTTCCGGGATTACTCGAGTAACTTTACTCGGACCGTGTTATTCTTTTATTTTCTCTTTTCTTACCAGATAAATAAGAATCGACCTTATTGGCTAGACTGTTTACCACGCTATTTCCATTTAAAAGCTATATTCCCTTAGAGTTCATTTTTCATCAACAGTTTTCGCTGCCACGCAAAAATGACCCTTTATGGTTTAAACGTTGCACATGCATTATCAATACAAATTACTCGCAGATGTAAAGTACACAATCGAAAAGCATGCTACTAGCTAAGCGTATCACATTTCCAATTCTTTTCAAAAGTACTCGATGAAAGTTACTCGATTCTTTTTACTCGGCACCTCGGCAGTCTTATTTTCACAATCTTATTGACGAAACTAGATATTGTCTTTCATAATTATTTTAATTTCTCCTTAGTAAAATATGATTATTTATAAATTGAAACTAATCAGAGTAAGATACAAAACAAAAAAACAATTGTTTTTACATTTATAAAGGTACAATTATTATCAATTTCTTTAACATGAACGTTTAAAGAAAAGTTTATTTTATTAAAAAGAGTACAAAACAATTTTTATTTGTGAGACATTTCTTAAAACTCATACTTTCATATTAACTGTAGATGTAAAGTGAAACATGAAAATAAGGGGGTGGAGGTCACTGTCGACTGCCTACTACAGGAAGAGATTATTGACATATTATTAGTATCGAATTCCATCGCAAGACTTCCGAGTAATATTGTCCAACCGATTGCCACGGGACGATTCGAGTAGATGATTTGATAAAAATTACTCGAGTAATTTTACTCGATTACTCGATTCTTTTAAAGAAAATCGAGTAATTACTCGATTCTTAGAATTACTCGATTGTGCCCATCACTAATGGGCACCTTTAGTCGGGTCCTTACGGCATTTATTAGCTCTCTTCGGTCAAAGTCGGCTATCTCCGGTAAGTGTCGTCTTTCTCTGGTAAGTGTTGGTGCTCTCCGACATTAGTCAGCGTCCTTTGAAAGTTTCTCTTCCAATTTGATCAGTCTTATTAATATTTTACACTTGCATTTTTATTTTATTTCTAATTGTTTAAAGTTATCTATGGGAATGGTTTTATTATTAGCAATAAACAAAATATTTTATTCACTGCTACTTGTGTATATAGTATTGTTATATTTAAATAACATAGATTTGATATCAATACTTTTTTCCTTCCCCTCGGGATCTTAATAAACTGTTTCCTGGTGGTAGCACAGGTTCTTTTCCCTCGGGATCTTAATAACCTGTTTCCTGGTGGTAGCATAGGTTCTTTTCCCTCGGGATCTTAGTAACCTGTTTCCTGGTGGTAGCATAGGTTCTTTTCCCTCGAGATCTTAATAACCTGTTTCCTGGTGGTAGCATAGGTTCTTTTCCCTCGGGATCTTAATAACCTGTTTCCTGGTGGTAGCATAGGTTCTTTTCCCTCGGGATCTTAATAACCTGTTTCCTGGTGGTAGCATAGGTTCTTTTCCCTCGGGATCTTAGTAACCTGTTTCCTGGTGGTAGCATAGGTTCTTTTCCCTCGGGATCTTAATAACCTGTTTCCTGGTGGTAGCATAGGTTATTTTCCCTCGGGATCTTAATAACCTGTTTCATGGTGGCAGCACAGGTTCTTTTCCCTCGGGATCTTAATAACCTGTTTCCTGGTGGTAGCATAGGTTCTTTTCCCTCGGGATCTTAGTAACCTGTTTCCTGGTGGTAGCATAGGTTCTTTTCCCTCGGGATCTTAATAACCTGTTTCCTGGTGGTAGCATAGGTTCTTTTCCCTCGGGATCTTAGTAACCTGTTTCCTGGTGGTAGCATAGGTTCTTTTCCCTCGGGATCTTAATAACCTGTTTCCTGGTGGTAGCATAGGTTCTTTTCCCTCGGGATCTTAATAACCTGTTTCCTGGTGGTAGCATAGGTTCTTTTCCCTCGGGATCTTAATAACCTGTTTCATGGTGGCAGCACAGGTTCTTTTCCCTCGGGATTTTAATAACCTGTTTCCTGGTGGTAGCACAGGTTCTTTTCCCTCGGGATCTTAATAACCTGTTTCCTGGTGGTAGCACAGGTTCTTTTCCCTCGGGATTTTAATAACCTGTTTCATGGTGGCAGCATAGGTTCTTTTCCCTCGGGATTTAATAACCTGTTTCCTGGTGGTAGCACAGGTTCTTTTCCCTCGGGATCTTAATAACCTGTTTCCTGGTGGTAACACAGGTTCTTTTCCCTCGGGATCTTAATAACCTGTTTCATGGTGGCAGCATAGGTTCTTTTCCCTCGGGATCTTAATAACCTGTTTCCTGGTGGTAGCACAGGTTCTTTTCCCTCTTTATTTTTTTCAATAATTTTCTCTTATTCTTTTATTATTCTAGTTTTCCAAACTGTCTAGGCTCTTATATTAGTTGGTCTTCTTCTCCAAATGTTATCCTTCTTCGCTAGTTTGTCCTCCCAGGGCATTTTATTTCCCTGGTATCTCAGCCATTTATCTCAGGAGGTCCGATAGATTGGCCCAGCCGTGTTTGTTTCAAGACACGCCAAGCCTCTTGTCCAGGGACATCTCCCTTGATCTTCTGTATTCTGGTCTTGATTTTTACCACCCACATCTCGGCTAGCAGGCTCTTCGACATTTACACATCAGGCTCCCAATCTAATCTTTTCTTCTTACATTCTTTGCCATATACTCCGCCCGCTTCATTTCCGACATCAAGTTCGCCGTGGAGCCTAGGTATCCCCATCCATCCGGGTCTCTTAACACGTCCCACACCTGTCGTCCTTGAATGTATTTTATGTATAGTCTTCTTATATCTATTACCAAGCCACAATACAGTACCACGTGCTCGGGGTGTATCTTCGTTCCCGCGTTCACAGTCCTTGGTATCTGCCAGGACCAACACATATAACGTGATCCCTTTCCGGTAATGTAGTGCAGTAGGCCTTTTGAAGGGACGAAATGTTTAATTTCCAACCTTTCCCAAATATTCGGGAAAAATTGGTGCGCTCTTCTGCCAGTAGTGCTTGCGTCCCATTCTTCTTGTAACGGCAAAGCGATTCCATCCGCCGTAGCTGTCCCTCTTATCGTCAGTTGCTCTACCTTACCAACATCACCCTTCTAACCCAATACAGGGCCCCTCTCTTCTTTATTTGCAGGTCCAGTGGGCATATCCCTAGAGCACGCATAACGAGTCTGTGGACGTTGTTCTATATGCCCCGGTTAATCTCAATAAGATTGTTCTCTGAAGCCTTCTCAAGAAGTTCGCAATTACCTTCCTTTTGAGTCTAAATGCCCAGGCGCTGGCACCATATCCCACTATGGAGAGGATATAAATAAATAAATAAACTCCATGGAGTGAGACCTCCGACTGTTGCCAAATATTGTGATAGAGGGTGTCATGTAGTCGGCACAACGAATCCTCCGGCCATTAATCTCTGTTTTCTAAACTGGAGCCACTACGTTGTCATTCAAACAGATCCTCATTTGTCCTCACGAGGCTCAGTTGACCCGTTCCAGACCCACTACTTCACAAGAGAATCTGGGATCGAACTCGGGACCTAGGTAACTCTGATATCGATAAATTAGTTAAATTGATTTGCTTTAGTTTATGTAATTGGAAATATTTTTAAAAATTCCTATTTTTTATAACTGACTATAAAAAATAAGTGATAATATTTAAAACATGGGTTAACAGGCCCAATTCGGCTCACATCTGCGCTTGTAAAAGGGAAACGATAACAAACACCTACGATATTCCAGAAACGTGTGCAGTGCATTCGTATTTGAACGACTACGCGGTGACAAAGTTTCTTGTTAATAACTACAATACCGGTATGTCTCTAATATGACAGAATGAAGATTTGTGCACAATGTCTAATATTCTAAAATGGTAACAAACGGCCTTTTCAATGCACGTTTTATCCCATTATTATTTAATATTTCAACAATTTCAGTATTAGGAACTTCTATTACTCTTTATCTCCATTAATGTTTAATCAGAAATGATCCACGTGCAATAATGTTTGTGTAAACTTACTAATTATTGTAGCCGACAGTATTAGAGTTAATTGACAGGTGATACACGCTCCACGTCTTAATACCTTTTCAGATTTTTCGCATAATATGGACTAATTACACTAATGTGTTGAGTATGAGGAAGGTTTTATTTATATGACGTGTACCCGCATTTGCGTGAAGGGAGAGTGTAAAACCATCTAGGCAAAACCACCCTCAGTACATCTTGCCAGGATTCAAACCCCGATCTCCCCATCATTGGCAGCCTATTCTATTGCTAGAGTGACGCCTTATACTATGCTACCACCGATATTGAAATGTAATTGAGTGTTAAAGTATTTGTAGCTAGAATGATAGCCTAAGCAATGCTGTAAAGAAGGATAATGAACGATATTCCAGCCTTGTATTCCGAATGGTCGAGTCCGAGGAAGAATACATGGAACAGATGGAAGTTCTGGTGTCGTGCTTCTTGAGACCATTCAAGATGGCGGCCAGCTCCAAGAAGCCGCCATGCTCTCATGAGGATGTCAACTCCATCTTCCTCAACAGTGAGACGGTCCTTTTCCTGCACCAGATCTTCTTCAAAGGGCTTACTTCCCGTATGGAGAGTTGGCCCACCCTGGTCCTAGGTAATAGCATGGAGAGTTGACCCACCCTGGTCCTAGGTAATAGCATGGAGAGTTGACCCACCCTGATCCTAGGTAATAGCACCGAGAGTTGACCCACCCTGATCCTAAGTAATAGCACGGAGAGTTGACCCACCCTGGTCCTAGGTAATAGCATGGGGAGTTGACCCACCCTGGTCCTAGGTAATAGTATGGGGAGTTGGCCCACCCTGGTCCTAGGTAATAGCATGGAGAGTTGACCCACCCTGATCCTAGGTAATAGCACGGAGAGTTGACCCACCCTGGTCCTAGGTAATAGCACGGAGAGTTGACCCACCCTGTAACCCACCCTGGTCCTAGGTAATAGCACGGAGAGTTGACCCACCCTGTAACCCACCCTGGGCCTAGGTAATAGCACGGAGAGTTGACCCACCCTGGTCCTAGGTAATAGCACGGAGAGTTGACCCACCCTGGTCCTAGGTAATAGCACGGAGAGTTGACCCACCCTGGTCCTAGGTAATAGCACGGAGAGTTGACCCATCCTGATCCTAGGTAATAGCACGGAGAGTTGACCCACCCTGGTCCTAGGTAATAGCACGGAGAGTTGACCCACCCTGTAACCCACCCTGGTCCCAGGTAATAGCACGGAGAGTTGACCCACCCTGGCCTACGTAATAGCACGGAGAGTTGACCCACCCTGGTCCTAGGTAATAGCACGGAGAGTTGACCCACCCTGTAACCCACCTGGTCCCAGGTAATAGCACGGAGAGTTGACCCACCCTGTAACCCACCCTGGTCCTAGGTAATAGCACGGAGAGTTGGCCCACCCTGGTCCTAGGTAATAGCACGGAGAGTTGACCCACCCTGTAACCCACCCTGGTCCTAGGTAATAGCACGGAGAGTTGACCCACCCTGGTCCTAGGTAATAGCACGGAGAGTTGACCCACCCTGGTCCTAGGTAATAGCACGGAGAGTTGACCCACCCTGGTCCTAGGTAATAGCACGGAGAGTTGACCCACCCTGGTCCTAGGTAATAGCACGGAGAGTTGACCCACCCTGGTCCTAGGTAATAGCACGGAGAGTTGACCCACCCTGATCCTAGGTAATAGCATGGAGAGTTGACCCACCCTGGTCCTAGGTAATAGCATGGAGAGTTGACCCACCCTGGTCCTAGGTAATAGCACGGAGAGTTGACCCACCCTGTAACCCACCCTGGCCTAGGTAATAGCACGGAGAGTTGGCCCACCCTGGTCCTAGGTAATAGCACGGAGAGTTGACCCACCCTGGTCCTAGGTAATAGCACGGAGAGTTGACCCACTCTGGTCCTAGGTAATAGCACGGAGAGTTGACCCACCCTGGTCCTAGGTAATAGCACGGAGAGTTGACCCACCCTGGTCCTAGGTAATAGCACGGAGAGTTGACCCCACCCTGGTCCTAGGTAATAGCACGGAGAGTTGACCCACCCTGGTCCTAGGTAATAGCACGGAGAGTTGACCCGCCCTGGTCCTAGGTAATAGCACGGAGAGTTGACCCATCCTGATCCTAGGTAATAGCACGGAGAGTTGACCCACCCTGGTCCTAGGTAATAGCACGGAGAGTTGACCCACCCTGTAACCCACCCTGGTCCCAGGTAATAGCACGGAGAGTTGACCCACCCTGGGCCTAGGTAATAGCACGGAGAGTTGGCCCACCCTGGTCCTAGGTAAGAGCATGGAGAGTTGACCCACCCTGATCCTAGGTAATAGCATGGAGAGTTGACCCACCCTGGTCCTAGGTAATAGCATGGAGAGTTGACCCACCCTGATCCTAGGTAATAGCATGGAGAGTTGACCCACCCTGGTCCTAGGTAATAGCATGGAGAGTTGACCCACCCTGGTCCTAGGTAATAGCACGGAGAGTTGACCCACCCTGTAACCCACCCTGGGCCTAGGTAATAGCACGGAGAGTTGACCCACCCTGGTCCTAGGTAATAGCACGGAGAGTTGACCACCCTGGTCCTAGGTAATAGCACGGAGAGTTGACCCACCCTGGTCCTAGGTAATAGCACGGAGAGTTGGCCCACCCTGGTCCTAGGTGATGTTCCCAGGAGACATGTTCGACATGTTGCTACCCTTTTATTTGTCAGTAGAGTCTGATGGTAGTTGAGGGAAGAGCTACTGTAGTTCCTTGTTGCAATGTTCTCAGGAGACCTGTTCGACATGTTGCTACCCATGCTGAGTATATATCAGGAGTACGTCAGGAACCACCACTTCAGTCTGCAGGTTCTGACGGAATGCAAGCAATCGCCACCGTTTGCAGCGTTACTTGCACGACTCGAGAACAAGCCTTCGTGCCAAGGGCGCAGTCTTGAGACATTCCTCACCTACCCCATGCACCAGGTGAGGACACAGAATTGTCGTTATTATTTCACAAACGGGTATCTTTACTACGTAATACTCCAGTAACTGACAGTCTGTGTGCAGGTACCCAGGTACATTATCACCCTGCACGAGCTGTTGGCCCACACTCCTCATGACCACGTGGAGAGGAAGAGCCTGCAGAACGCTCGTCAGCAACTGGAGGATCTCTCCAGACAGATGCACGATGAGGTTCAAGTACAACCTTCTACCATCCACTCATCTAACTTTGTCCTGTGGATTGACGTTGCCACCATATTTTGTCTTGCAAACAACATGGGCTATTTCTGTTATTTAAGAAAGTGTTCATATGTCATGTACAGGGAGATTAGATTGGTTTTCAGATATCTTACGCAGGTAGTCGGGCCCACCGCGTGTGAAGTCAGTGCCCGGGGCAGTCTTGAAAGAACCACCATCCCCCTCACACCATTTTGTATCCACACCATAATTTCAAGATCCATTGTTATGGAGAAAATAACAATCGATGCAACCTTTATTGTGCAGAGAGACACCAATCAAAAAATACATTTTAGATCATACAAAGGTTATGCTTCGCAATTTTAATTATATTTTTTGCTCAAATAGTCATAAGTAATTCATAACACATACCTGGCACCTGACACCATGGCCGATAGGCCCAGTCCAGGAGTACATAATTTTGATTGTTGAATAACAGGTTTAAATACATATATTTTAGTATAAATACGGTATTTTAGTCACACATTTTGAAAAAACAAAAGTAACCCATCTTAAATTGGTGTAGTTGTGAAATGTTCAGAATATTAATACGTTGTCTTTCACTATTCACTTTGATAAATAATAATTAATACAATCAAATTATTTATTGATTTGTAGTCTAAATGGCAAAAATAAAATGTGTGGAAAAAATAATATTACAAAAAAAGTTCGAACAGTAATTGTAATTTCTTATGGGCCTAATGGAAATTTACAGGCCTTAGCGTTTGCAAAAGATGAGATGGCTTTTCGAAAGTCCAACTTTCTGGCTTCTTCAATTTCTATGGAGAGTATCGCAAGTGTAACAAGCCTTTCTTGTGTCAGAGTCGAACGAAGACACGTTTTATTAAGCTTCAACTTTCTGGAGCTTGGCTCACCACTAGTAAACCGTTACCGGGATTGTCAAGAGGGTACGAGGATCGATTCAGAGATTGGTGTTCTTGATTTGTCTCAGAACTTGGAGGGGAGTTAATTTGTTCTTCATTTTCTCATCAAGAACTGATTCAATCTGAAGCAACTCGTTAAAATTGCCGTTTCTTCGTGTGGCGTCGTTTGCACGTAAATATGGTTTTAATTTCCAGTTCATCAGCAATTTATTTAGCTTTTGTGAGGGAGTCAATGAATCCATTCTCCCGAGATGTTTGAATGGGTTCATCGCCAGTGAAATGTTTTTCCTTGGAGAGTTTTGCTTACCAGATTCACCTCAAACAGTAGAGCATACCAATGTATCAAGCACACGATTAATGAAAAATCCTCCATGTGTGTAATGAGAGATTCTACTTCAAAGGCTGTTGGATCATCAACGCTCCCCCTCAACTGACTTAATGCATTTAAAACATCAACCTACTGGTAGCGAACAACGAACAGAATTTATGCGTGCTTCCCAACGAGTCTCGCATACTTGCTTTACAGTATGGATCTTCACGTGATCAGGGGCGTCGTGCCGGGGGGAGGGGGCTCACCCCCCAATGTTGGTTAAAAGCTCGAAAGTTGGTAATTTTGTAATATTTGAGATCTGGATTTGGGAAATTCTAGGCTTATTCTGTACCCCATTACTTTCTATTAAGAAAGTCCTTAACCACAGACTTGTACAGACAAATCTAAAATTTCCCAACTGTTGATCCCTACTCTACAAAAAATTCCAACTTCAAAAATCGTCAAACATTTAAAGGAGATTCCTTGTTTAGTAGATTATAGAAATCTTAGTTAATCAAGTAGTCTAGTAGCGCCGTTGTCAGTAGGCAGACACAACGGCCGGTGAGTGTATGCCGAATGTGGTGTGGAAACGAATCATAAGGGAACATGAGCTGCCCAAGAGCAAAATTTCATTCAGCTTGAAGTGGCAGCATTGTCAGTAATGTTTTATTTATGGTTTAATATTTTTGGTTGTGACTTTCGTGGCTGCTAGACTGTCGCAATTTTGTGATTCAAATTATTATATGTTGTACAGCCAATGCCTTAATTAGGGCTTTATTAAATTTTGAAGGTATAAATGCAGAGAATGTTATGCAACATTTTATTGTTTTTTTATCGAAAGCTCTGACTGATGAAATGAGGACATTGAGATTAGTGTTAATGTTTGACTTCTGAAATACACACTAATTTTTCTAGCAAGTATCCATACTAGTTTGAATTGAAATGATGTATCTTATTTCATTGTTTATTAAAATAGGCTTTCATGAAAACAATTTAAATAGGCTCAAAGCAACAATGAAGGAAGAGGAGTAATAAGGCTGTATGACATTGTTACAACTCTGATAATTCTTCATTTGATTAAGTAGACCAGAGGTTCCCAATTTTTTTTGGCCACGGAACCCTAATTGATCATACTTTTTTTGGCGGAACCCCATTTTGATAATAACAAAAGTGATTGTACCTTGTAGTGTAGTTTGAATATTTTCATGTTTGACATGAAAAGAAAGAATAATTATAAATAAAAAATAATAATTATAAGTATTATAAAACATTTATCGTACAAAAAAAAGTAACTATTTAATGTGAAGAATGAAATTTTTTCACATATTTACTTATAATAGCACTAAAATTAGGCTTAATGTCTGACAATTGAACGCGAAGATCTGAACTCGGAACCCCTTTGACCCTTCCACGGAACCCCAGGGCTCCACGGAACACCTTTTGGGAAACGCTGAAGTAGACTACATTAAACAAAAACTAAGTTTTTTTCACCCTTTAACACATTCAAATTTGAGATACATTTTTAAATTCATTCTTTAGTGTTCAATTTGCATGAAATTTCGTATAACCATGTTGTTTAGAGTGCTGATTTCGAATTTACCATAAGTTATTTAATAAAATGTCAGGGAAAGCCCCTTTATCCTCACGCGTTAAGTTACAATATGTTTTGAATAGTTTATTGACGTACCATTATTAACATTGTAGGGCAACTTCCATGAAGTTATGAAGCAGGACATTAGTAGACAGGTATCATAATACTGTAGAAATATTAATAAATTCCATTGTTGAAAATGTTTTTAAATAAATATGACCAAATTGCTAATTTTTTGATAAAGTGACGAGCGAGTTCTACATCTCAGGGAGCTTACTAGTTAAATATTGCTTCCAAGTGTGTTATAATAAAGCAGCGGTTTTCAACTTGAGGGTCGCAGCGTGTTTTGGGTGGGGTCACAATATAGGGGTTTTAGCTTTATATTTATTTTTTCAAGGATTTTAATGATTATAAGAAGATACGAGAATCTAATAGTAACGTAAGATGTTAAAGTGCTAAAAACGACCTAGTTACTACTTAGGTTCCTTTTGGCTATTCCATTCTGATAGCAAGTATCCATGACTTGGTTTACTGTGGCAACCTTGTAGTGCTGCTAGTATAATATAAAATCATCCCCCAACCCCAGGTTTGTTGATTCTCTTTTACTACATATTAATCACATATAATCATTATTATAAGCAATTTATAGTAATTAAAACAAGCATTAGTGGACATGCGTTTGTTGGTGAAGGTGAAGTAAGGATTTTAATTCTGGCCAGGGATAGTTTATCCTAATATCCTTACAAGCAAATAAGGGTACATTTGCTCTAAATTTTACCTATCACACTGGTGTAGCTAACTGTAGATAGTCCGGGCTGGTAGTAATAAACAGTGAACAAAACTTAAAAACTATTATTTGAACGCTTTTAATTTATCAAAGGGTCGCGATGGCCGCAGAGAGAAAAGTTGTGATCAAACACCACAAAATGTTGGAAACCGCTGTAATAAAGTCAGTTAAATTTTTTAATATAAAATACACGATTTGAACAATATCTGCAAATCTAAATAAATATATTATGTAAGCTCAATTGGATATTTAGCTGAGATACAGGTAAACTGAAATAAATAATCATTCAAGTTGCAGTGAAAAAGCCTTGTAGCTTTAAAAATCCAGTATGTACAAATAAACAAGGCTGTCGCCGCGGGGGGGAGTAGTAGGGGGAGGGGGCGCTCAAACCACCCCCGAAATTTTATGAACAAAATGGCTTTATTTATGGTTCCTCGGCAGTCTAGCTCAACAAGCAACTAGCACGTTAGCCAACTACCTTACCGAGGCGGGTGGGTATATTTGACAAAAAAAAAATTTCAAGACTAAGTTCAGAACTAATAAATATATTGCAAAGTAATTTAGAAGTCAGCGCTATAATTACTCAAAAGCCTGCCAATTAAAGATCGGTTCATAATCAGACATCAATGAAGTAAAGCGCGACTTATGACTTGACTGGAACAGAATAAACGTACCTCCCTTGTGGGTTTGGTTGATCTTGCATGATCTCTATAACTTCCACTTTTACTAGGATTATTCACAGGATTATAAAAATATCAATTATTCGAATGACACTGTAACTGAACTCATCTTGTCTACAAGCACTGATGTCTAGAGACAACGGACGGCAGACATGCGGATCTATAAGATCAGTGGCGTGCGGTAAATTTGGCCACAGAGGATCAATTTTGAAATGTCTCTTTTTTACAAGGTAACAAAGTTTGCCGAGCCCTGAGCTAGAGGAAATAAACAAAGTAATTAAAGACACAATACGTGTTTGCCACATAATCCACAATAGAGTAAAACTGGCGATCTCTCAGCAACCAAGGTGAAGGAGGGGCAAAAGGAAGATTTAATTTCAAAGTTAATCAAACGGTGACTGAAGAATGTTACAGGTGACTCAGACGAGATAGTCATAACTAAACAATCCACAATGTAATGATACAATACAATACGAGTCATTATAGCAAATACTGGCGATAAAATTACGTTCAAGTATAGGCCTATTATCCCAATGAAGTAGGAAGATAGGAAATATTTTGTTAAAAACAATCACTTTTAGGTATTTTGTTTGGGTTGAGATCTTTTGTTCACATTCAATAGCAACTCTATCGGAAACAATTACAATTATATGTCATACATTTTACTTGATTTATCATAAGAAGGTGTGTCAATAAATATAGAAAATTGCTCTTTGTTGATAAAAGTGTGTAGTAAAGTTAATAATTATCTGTTCACGAGGTTAGGTGAGTGAGACGGAGAATCTGCGCAAGAACTTGGCTGTGGAGCGGATGATAGTTGAGGGGTGTGACATCTTGCTGGATGTGAACCAGGTGTTCGTCAGGCAAGGTAAGGAGGGGTGACATATTGCTGGATGTGAGCCAAGTGATCGTCAAACAAGGTAAGGAGGGGTGTGACATCTTGCTGGATGTGAACCAGGTGTTCGTCAGGCAAGGTAAGGAGGGGTGACATATTGCTGGATGTGAGCCAAGTGATCGTCAAACAAGGTAAGGAGGGGTGTGACATCTTGCTGGATGTGAACCAGGTGTTCGTCAGGCAAGGTAAGGAGGGGTGACATATTGCTGGATGTGAGCCAAGTGATCGTCAAACAAGGTAAGAAGGGGTTACACACTGCTGGATGTGAACCAGGTGATCGTCAGGCAAGGTAAGGAGGGGTGACATCTTGCTGGATGTGAGCCAAGTGATAGTCAAACAAGGTAAGAAGGGGTTACACATTGCTGGATGTGAACCAGGTGATCGTCAGGCAAGGTAAGGAGGGGTGACATCTTGCTGGATGTGAGCCAAGTGATAGTCAAACGAGGTAAGGAGGGGTTACACACTGCTGGATGTGAACCAGGTGATCGTCAGGCAAGGTAAGGAGTGGTGACATCTTGTTGGATGTGAGCCAAGTGATCGTCAAACAAGGTAAGGAGGGGTTACACACTGCTGGATGTGAACCAGGTGATCGTCAAACAAGTTAAGGAGGGGTGTAACATCTTGCTGGATGTGAACCAGGTGTTCGTCAGGCAAGGTAAGGAGGGGTGACATATTGCTGGATGTGAACCAGGTGATCGTCAAACAAGGTAAGAAAGGGTGACATCTTGCTGGATGTGAACCAGGTGATCGTCAAACAAGGTAAGGAGGGGTGATATATTGCTGGATGTGAACCAGGTGATCGTCAAACAAGGTAAGGAGGGGTGTGACATCTTGCTGGATGTGAACCAGGTGATCGTCAAACAAGTTAAGGAGGGGTGTGACATCTTGCTGGATGTGAACCAGGTGTTCGTCAGGCAAGGTAAGGAGGGGTGACATATTGCTGGATGTGAACCAGGTGATCGTCAAACAAGTTAAGGAGGGGTGACATATTGCTGGATGTGAACCAGGTGATCGTCAAACAAGGTAAGGAGGGGTGATATATTGCTGGATGTGAACCAGGTGATCGTCAAACAAGGTAAGGAGGGGTGTGACATCTTGCTGGATGTAAACCAGGTGATCGTCAAACAAGGTAAGGAGGGGTGTGACATCTTGCTGGATGTGAGCCAGGTGATCGTCAAACAAGGTAAGGAGGGGTGATATATTGCTGGATGTGAACCAGGTGATCGTCAAACAAGGTAAGGAGGGGTGTGACATCTTGCTGGATGTGAGCCAGGTGATCGTCAAACAAGGTAAGGAGGGGTTACATACTGCTGGATGTGAGCCAGGTGTTCGTATTGTTAATCGTGTGCATCTGGGAGAAATTTAAATATCCTCATCTAGAAGACTTTGTTAATGGCTTACTAGAGTACACTCCCTCTACCCTGATTGGTCGCAGTCTTTCTTAACGAACTTTATTATGGTACTATCTTATGAGCCAGGGATCGGCAACCTATGGCACGCGTGCCAATACTAGCACACACGATTTTTAATGGCACGCCAAGCGATTTGAAAAATATATATATATAACCTTTAGATTTAATTAAAACCATAAATGATTCAATTGTTTTGTTTAAAATTTTCAAAATAATGTCTTTAGAACTTAAACTTTGACAAACACCTTTATAACTTTTGTATTTATTCTGATTAATATGAAAATATTAAGTATTCAAGAAACAGTAATTATTTAATGTATTCGATTTAGAAACATGTTGTTTATAAGATCAACTTAAATTTGTTTTAATAGTGCTCCTAAATAATTAGTATAAAAATATAAACGATTTGGGTGGGCTTAGATTGGTTGACATGCCGAAAGACTTTGCAATATTACTTGGGCACAGCACCACTAAATGTTTGCCGACCTTTGTTATCAGCTGTACCATAGTGGAATAATGAAGGGCCGTTTACCTTACAAAGGTCTGTGAGTAGCGTTGTTTTGACTGCTGGTCTTCGAGCCACGTGAACAATTTACATTGCACCAGCCCTCTAACCACTCTCTACCTGCGCAAAGCAGTGAATCAATACAGAGGCTGAACGGTCACTCTCTTGTTAAAGCTGCTCATGTCGGGGAGATTGACTCTACTGAGGGGGTTTTTTACTGAATTGTTTCCCACTCTCCTTCCTCGCAAATGCCGAGCCATGGATTCGTAATTCCATGGACAGGCAGACGCACTACCGATTGAACTAAGGTGTTCAATTTTTGTATGAAGGACTTTATCTGACACCTAGAAAAGATCTACTTTTCAATACTGACCTATTACTGATGATACATTTTAGTGAGAACAATTTGTAAAAATAGCCATGGACAGAAATCTATCTGGTTTTCGTGTGTAACCGATCCAAGCTGACCTTAAAAACTCTACTGTACGTTCGAATTAATGACACGTCGCTCTAAAAAGTGCAGTTCCCTAAATATCCTCACCTCACCCTCCCGTTTTGCCCGTGACAAATTTGAGCATGCGCAGTAACGCGTATCTCATCTGTCTGGATGACCTTTAACCCCGTTTCTATTGCTGGTCTGGCTTTGGTCACAGTGAACACTCCAACAGGTGTTGGGCCTACGGTTATTTATCATCAAGTTACAACAAATATTCGAAAGAACACGTTATATTTAGTCATCAATTTTATAACATAGGTAAATTTTTTCACAACATAGGCCTACTCTTCATGACAAAGATACAGGTTGTTTGAATATTCCATTTTTAAACTGTTGTGTACATTTTATTTCAAAATTAAAAATAATCATTGTTTTGTGCTGGTGATGTTTACAATTGTTGCTAAATCACGGGTAACTATATTTTGGGATATGTTTTCAGGGAGTTTGATCCAAGTCCCGCCGGACAAACCTAAAACCTCTAGAAGCCGACTGACTAGTTTCAAAAGTGAAAAAGAAGCTTTGAGACAATGTTTTCTGTTTTCAAATCATCTAATACTGGCTACCAGGTAAAGCAAACTCGTTATTTAACACTTAGCTCAATTAAATTAAGGATTTTAATAGCTTTAAATCATTACGAAAACATCTCCTTCTGTTAACTTATAGCAACTAACCCGAATGTGTAAAACGCGTTCATAAAAAACAAACAAAAAAACTCAAGTGTTTATTAAATTCATTTTTTACAAGACTCATTTAAAAAATAACCGTCTGAATTTAAAGTTTGTATTAACCAAAAATTTAAGCAACAACTCAGGTTTATAACAAGTGGAAGGGTAACAAACTAAAATTAAATCATTTTGGGTGGAGAAACTTTTTTTTTTTCAAAAAAATTAACATTATCAAAGAGCGTCATTAATTATTACATAAGACAAATAAAAGTCAGCCACAAAAATATTTTGATTGGTTGGTTAAATATTGAATTAAAATGTTTTTATCAAAATAATCACATGATAGCTTTGCTTGGAAATAACTGTTCTTTGAAATGTATTAATCCATATGTTTTTAATTATAATTTAATTTTCATAGATATGAAAGGTTAGGTTAAGTTTGATTGATTAATTTTTTAATATGTATGAAAATTATTTCTATCTAATAATTATTATGATTAAATATAATATAAGAACTCTGTTTTAGTTTGTTTTAGTGGGTGTTTTAAGTTGGCAATTCTTTACCCAGTATTTTGGGATTGCTTTAAATCTTGCAAATCTACGAAAAATAAATTATAATACAATTTTGGGTGGATAAATATATTTAGAGACAATCTTATATATATTTCTATGCAAAGCTGTCATGTGAGTATTCAAATATTTAGAGATATTTTAATTAGCTATTAATTAAGCAATCAAAATATTTTAGTGGGCAGGGGCTCTGGAATATGGAGGCAAGAGGGGCTTGAGCCTCCCTTATTTTTATCCTTGAGGGGGACTGGGATTATCTCAAACCCTCCCCCCCCCCCCAATATTTCCCAAGTAAATTCAAAACCCATGTATAAAATATACATCTGTTTCCAACAGTTTAGTAATTTTAAGTAGGCCTAATAAAGACAAATTTATAGTTAATTTAATAGAAAACTGAAATGCCATAAGCTTACAGTTTATTTTTCGCACACGAGGAAAAAAACTTTCACAAAAATATAGTAACTAACATTAGGGCTAATTGTGATTGCATTAAATGTAAACAATACCAGAATAGTAAAGTTAAATGTAAACAATATCAGAATAGTAAAGTTAAATATAAACAATACCAGAATATAAAGTTAAATATAAACAATACCAGAATAATAAAGTTAAATATAACATTGACCAGATTATCGAAGTAAACAATTAAAACAATACCAATTATAATTAAGGTAATTCTTATTGCATTTTGCAGTAGACTAAATTAAATAATTAATTATTATTATTATTATTATTATTATTATTATTTAGCACCGTGTCTTACTACCCGTTCGGGTTATACCTTAAGTACTAATTACACTAATGGATTAGGAATTGGGAAGGTTGAATAGAGGAAGTGAACCCGCATTTGCGTGGAGGGAGACTGGAAAACCATTTAGGAAAAACCACCCCCAGTTCACCCAACCGAGATTCGAACCTCGATCTCCCCTCCTTGGCAGTCGGGCTCAACACGACTAGCGTGTTAGCCAACTATGCCACCGAGGCGGGTAATTCACAATTGGTTTGTAAGTTTAATTTTAACACGAGGCGGATTTTCAAACATGGTTCAAATTTTATTTTTGCCATATTTTTACTAACCCTAAAAAATTAAAAAGTTGGACATCAATAAATTAATACACTTTCTTGTTGTGGTTTGAATAAAATAGTTTATTATTTTTAAACCTATGTTAAATATTGTTGTGATAATATATTTGATTGTTTTCATAAGAAAAATATAAATATTTAATCAAGCCTAGTTTAAAGGTCCATTAAGCTGCCTTCCACAATTTGAGCTTTTACAGGGTTAATGCTTACACTTAGTTTTTACCTTGAAAGGTAGCAGGCTTACCTTGCATGGTTCAACTATGGTGTAGCTTATACGATACAAATATAACATGAGCGTAATTATGGGGTTCAAACCATGGAGCTCTTATGGAGTGGCTGACTATCTTGATGAGCAACTGAGGCCGACCTTGACTCGGGGAATGTTGGGGTCATCCCAGGCGATGCATGGATGCTTGCATTTCCTAGCAAACAGTGATCATTACATAGACCTATACATTATATAACTTATATTTGATATATATTTAAGGTACTTAATAAAACGAGAAAAAAATACTAAGTATTATACAATTTTCCCCCTCCCAAACGGAATTATTCTGCGCATAACATTTACTATTCTCACATTTACTAAAGTTACAACAAAGCTAATATGAGTTAAAAAAAAAGACTACGATACTCACCAGCAATATGTGAAATCCAGGTGTTCTATAAAATGCCTAGGTTTTCTATATAATGCCAGAGTGGTTTTGCCAAACTATGAAATAAACAGGTTTTGCTGTTGTATTTCATACTTATTTTAAAGTTCTTTGTCTTTTTGAAGTCCTGGAATATGTTATCAATTCTTTTATCCAGTTCTATGTAAGTCTTGCTCCGTTTTCTAGCAGGTTCACCTAATTCCTAGGATTTAAGTTGGTCAGGTTTGGTTATTTTTAGAAAAGGGTAGTTGTGTAAGGTTAGGTTAGTCTAGGTTAGGTTAGCTATTGTTCTCGGTAATATATAATGACTGGTTATTCTATAAATTTCCTATGAAAAGTATGAAATACAACAGCAAAACTAATTTATTTTATACCTTGCTAAAACCACTTAGGAATTATATAAAAAGCCTAAGCATTTTATAGAATGCAAGATTTACACACATTGCCGCTAACATTTACACTTTAGCCTAAACATACTCTAATTTTAAGCTAATTTATTAATATTAGCAACAACAATCTAGATTTTTGGCTAATTTGCATTTTCAAACGCTTTTTACCAGTATTACCTGAAATACAAAGTAATCTTTTATGTTTTTACATAAAAATAACGCAAATATATTCAACATTGACACCTTACTTACCTAAAGACCTAAAGCATCTAAAAGCTCTCAATTGGGTTGTATTCTAATTCAAGTGAGCATGCATCCCTTTTTTCCCTATGCTTCCCATGTTAAACCGGCGGTTGGTTACCATACTACGCCATACAGCGGCTTGATGTGAGGGGGGCATGGCTGGCTTCACTTTCTCTCAACGCTACAGTATAGGGATGTCCACACCGTATATATAATAACTCCATGGTTCAAACCCCCACCCCCACCCCCCCGCCCCCAATCTCCCTGAAAATTTCTAAAGTTTTTAATGCTGATTGTAAAAGAATGTTTAAAGAAGCCAGTTTGTGAAACTATTTATACTAATTTGATTCTGTAATCCAATCTTCAGAGATAGTAGTTTATCATCTAAAAGCATCCATTTTTCAAAAATGTTTTGGGGGAAAAACCACTTCAAATAGCTTCTAGAGGCTTCTATCTAACTTTGATAGTCTACTCTTAAATTTATCTTGAATTTGTATAATTTTCAAAAACCCTCCACTTTTGAGGACCACTCCAAATACATTCCAGGCCATCCATTTTTCAAACATTAACTAGGAGGAAGAAAATTTAATAAAAAAGAATAATTCTGGAGCATCCAATTTTTAAACATTAATTGGGAGGTAGAAAAATTCATAAAATAAATAAATCTTGATATTTCCCCTTTCCTCATCACACAAATAAGGTTCCACCACCACTCTTTAAAATAATTTTCTTATTTCTCAGAAGTCTTAACATGTCATAGACTTACAATTTGGAACTCTCCCAAAATTAAGTTCTCCCTACGCCCATGAGACTAAGAATGCTACCTTTCAGAGTAAACGGAGTATACATGGAAAACCGAGAAAACCCATAAAAGTGAATTAATTGGGTGTGACATGAAAAATCAGAGAAGATGTCAAATAAATAATAAATGTCATTGAAGTTTTTTTTTTTAATTTTGCATAATTTGTGACCAAGCTACCAAGTCTAAACTATTAGTTTTATCCACATCTAATGTGATTTCTTGATTATCTTTGTGCCAAGAATTTTATAGAAGGCAATGAAAATTATGAGATTTTGCATGTCTAGCTTTTATTATAAAATACTGGAAAGTGCATATTCTTTGGTCTGGAAAACTTGGGGAAGGGAAAGAATTTAAAGTGTAGACCTTATCAGCGCTGTTTGAAAGGGTGTAAAATAAATACATTTTATCAGCAGAAATTAGCTAGGTTTAAAATTTTAATCAGCCGTTACCCTGGATGATATATTTCAAAATGAAAGGACACCAGAATGTAGCCTGGCCAATGTTTAACCACTAGCCTTAAGTCACAATATAATATGTAGGGTATCAAAAGTGAGGCTGAAAAATGGGGGGGGGGGGGGGGGGGTCGGCACATCCCTTGTGCCCAAATCTTGGAGAGGAGAATTTGGAAACACTTTTATATTAGTTTGCTCATCAGCCAGCACAAAGAACTTAGAAACAGCACTGAAACGTTTAATTAATTTGTGCGAGTGAGCCTTTTCTGCTATTTGGGGTATGAAAAATGTGAAATGAAATTGTCTTAGTGTGGAGTGAGATTTAAGGAGAGGGTAACTAAAATAGTTTTGATAGGTCTACAGATTTCATTGTTATTTTAAAGTCACACAAGCAGTTCTATTCCTCACATAAATTATCAGTAATTATAAATGTACAAATATAATACATAATATATTTTGTTTTCATTTTTACTGTAATTCTTTTTTACATTTATTTAGAAGAATTATTACGTCTAGAGATGTACAAATATAATACCTACATTTATTTTATTTTCACTTTAATTGTAATTATATTTACATTAAAATATACTATGACTAATTTATTGCTATAACATAAAAAATATATAATCATAAATTTATAGTATCATTTATCCTACATCAAAGGGTCCACGAATCAGCTGATCAGTGGTTAGACATGACTTGGCGTGACCAAGAAGTTTGATAACCACTGTTCTAGAGGCATCGCATTTTTAAACAATTGCCACTAAATAACCACACTAAAAAGTTTATAAAGTTTATATCTAATTTTCAAAAGATTTCCAGGTGAGGAACACTTTAAGTAGCTTTTAAAGAATTCCAAATTTAAAAAAATCTGGGTGAGAACCATTCCAAATAACTTCTAGAAGAATGTAATTTTCGTAAATTTTTCCAAGTGTGGACCACTAGCTTCTAACGGCATCCAAGTTTAGGAAAATCTTTGGAGGAGGTCTTTTGGTTGACCGAAAATAAGTAACCATGTTCTTCTCCTTACAAGTTCCTACTTTGTTACAATACATTATAACAAAGAAAGACATACAAAAAGTATTATTCATGAAAAGTAAACCTCCTTCAAATAGCTTCAAAAGTCATCCAGGGTCTAAAATGTTACCCAGTCAGGACCTCTGGACTCCCCCCCACTTTCAAATATCTTCCAGAGCCCCTGATGGCTCACTTCTTGTTTGGTGTCTTGTTAGTTAATGATGCTGCCAGTTTTGTTTTTTCAAACTTCCTCGAAAGACATTTTAAGGTTCTCTACGCATAGTTTGTTTCTAATTTCTGGTAACTAAAGTGCTTGTGGTGGTAGAACACAATCAGCTGAATTTAAACAAATAACACTACCAAATTAAATAGTAATTTAAATAGTAATTTAGATAAGTATTAATTAGTTTGTTTAGATTTGTCAATATGACTGGCACAAATATGTGATTTACTGTTTTGCTGCTTAAGATAATATTTTGTCTGTGTGAGTCCACAGAACATCTGGGGGTCGATTACATCTGGTGCCGGAAATTGGTAAAATTCCGCTAGCTGACGCTCTCTTGATTGAAGACCCAAGTGACCATGGGGCTAATGACGATGATGGTGAGGAATAAGACATTATTGTGGTATAAAACATTTATACCTCATTATATATTTCAAGTAGGCCTACGAGCTTTAGTCATATTAACATTTGCTATGCAAGGAAATTAATCTAAGATAACACATGTTTCATGTTGTAAAAAAATAGAATGTACACAATTAGTTTGCTCAATAATCAATAATTTATTATTTAGTCTTGTTAGGCTTATAAGTTTCATTTACTAACTATAAAACATTCAAAATACAATACATTTTCAAGGTATATCAACAGCCCTTTACCATGAATATACAACATATAAACAGTTTCAAGGTATATAAACAGCCCTTTACCATGAATATACAACATAAGAGAGTTTAAAGTATATTAACAGCCCTTTACCATGAATATACAACATATAGACAGTTTCAAGGTATATTAACACCCCTTTACCATGAATATTCGTATATTCATAGCCCTATACCATGAATATGCAAATTACAAGCTAATATAATTAATATTGTTATTTATGTTGTTATACTGGAGATTCTTACATTGCTCCAGAGTCATCGATTTGCTCCATGTCAAGCCAGTCAAGCGGTATCAGTGACAACTCTGGCGGGGGTAACTGGCACAACCGCGACTTCAAGATTGTGCTGGATGTGAAGTGTGGAAATCAATCGCAAGTGATCATTCACTTGGTCGCTCCAACCATGCAGGAGAAGGCTGCTTGGATCAGTGATATCAGCCAGGTGTGTATCTCAGCAAAGACTAAAGAGGACTTTAGTCAACTTCAATTAGTCTTCTTTACAACTAGAACCAAAAAAAGTTGCAAGTGATAATAAGCCATAGAACCCTAGGCCAAAATCAGGCCGGCCAGCTTTGGTTGTTTAGTTTGTTTTAATTAAATAGTAGACATACCTTCAAAGTTGACACGGAATATCTGGAAAATTCAGGGAATATATAATGTGACAGAAAATAATTTGGGAAAATCCTAAAAAGTCGTTATTTTTCTCAGATATTTTTGCATTAATTTTCTAAATACAAATTAGAAGAGTTTTACACAGTGTAACTATTAGTTTTATCGCCAATTCATAAGAATCTTTGAACCAAAGAGCACTGATAGTCATCTTTAGTAATTATTGTGATGAGAATTCACTAAAATATTGGTGAAAATAAGATATTTTTAAATTATAGCTTTGAAAAATATTAATAAAATTAGGGCTGGGCCGATGCTGATAACTGATCTGATTTATCAGCCAATATTGGCACAATCGGCCAAGGATAGTCAATTTTTCATCATACAGATATTTTACGCTGATTCACAATCCATAGATATATTTTAAATTCTCAAGATATGAAAATATAATTCATAGCTAAACAAAAATATTTAAATACAATCTCTTGCATGTAAACACAAATTCTTTAACTCTGCGTTAAGTATTTAATTTCATAATAAACAGCAAAACCACATTCTAAACAAAATAAATATTTCATTTTATTTACCTCAAGGCTTATTTCAAATTTTTAAATACTTGATAAAAATACAACATATTATGGGTATAAGTAACGCGTTCTAATTGAATACAAGTTGAATACCAACCTAATATGAAATATTACTACATCTTTCAGTACGAGCCGAGGCCCGCTGCGCACAGCATTTTGCTTTCTCTTTAAATAATTTTCGTTTTAGATTTGAAATATTTATATTTAACATACCCCCTATTTTTTCCATTGGCTGAATTAACTAAACTTTATGTTATTTACCTAATTGTAGCTTATTCACGCAGCAAAAACAAAAAATATGTCCAAGATAATGTATCATTATCGTGCTATTGTGTACTCTAGGGGCTAGCTGCACAAAACCACGTTCAGTAATCATGTGTTTTTATTTTCTTCTTGGTGCGTGACGTCAGCTGCATGCCAATTACTGAACACGTTCAAGCCTAATGTCAAAGTACCAATTTACTGCTGTTGTAAATAGTTGTTTAGTTATTTTGTCATTTAACTGAGAGTTAATACATTGATAATTTAATTGAGGATTAATAATATAACAAACCGCAAAAACAAAACTTTCCGCTGCCTAGGAATATTTGTATTTGTACTTCAATAAAAAATACCTAGAAATGCCTATTGTGGCATTTTTACTGTTTCAGTAAACCTGGTAATGACGTCGTAGCCTAATTTTTTTGTCCACTTATTTTCAAAGCTAATTGTTTAGTATGAAAGAGTCAAAATATTTTCTTATGTATAGGTGGTCTTCATTTAAAAACAAACTAGGTGTAGGATTGTGGTATCAATACTGTACTCATTAAAAATATCGGAAAAATTTATTGATACCATATTAGTATCGATAACAGTAAGTATCTGTATCAAAATTTTAATCTGGAAAAAGATTTTTTTTTATCTAGTAATAATAATTTCAACTTTTGCATCATAATAATGTATTTTCATATTTATTATATTCTGAAAATTAAAACTATTATTAATGCTCAAAACAAATATTAAAATATGCTTTTTCGCTATCCAACTTCTTATAAAACTTCCATAATTCACTTCTGGGAGGTGCCATTTTTTAACTACATTAGTTATTCGACCCGTCAGGCATCAATCAGGCTGTATTGATAAGTAAAGATGAAAGAACAGCTATGGATTATGATGAGTTAAAAGAGATTGAATGTTAGAGTTGCTTCTTGCTTGTCATGCAGACAATGAGTGAGAAATGAAATAATGTCATTTGTTCTTCCTCCACAGTCCACTCTAGTAAACATTTAATACCAACAAGAGTGAAGATAACAAAAAGGTTGTTTCTTTCGATACCTGAGTATAAGTATAAGTATCGAGTAAAAAGATACTAGTATTGAGAGGAAAATATCGATATTAGTAAAGTATCGATACATTTTTACATCCCTAGCTAGGCGTATTTTCCTTGTGTGTGTACAATATTAAATTTGTGCTTTTTATTCATTTATTTTTTGGCACTGGTATTTTAATTTATTTGTAATTATGTATAGTCTTGTTTATATCATAATTATTTTTAAAAATCACTCATTTGTAAAGTACCATACCCTTTTATTATTATTTTAAAAGAAAAACCAATAAGTAAAAATGTATCTTTTTTTACATTAACATAGTGATAGTGCAGCTCTCTAGCAAACATATAGTGAGTTAAGTAGAGTCTCTGCTGCAGCCATCTACCATACATGGGGCACAGCAATTAAATGAATACAAATCAGAATGGATACAATTCAGTTGTCTCAGCTACAATACCCTTCCATTGTATGGACAAGGTACATAGCGCCATGTTGCTACATATGTGTGTTTATTCCTCCCAGTGTATGGACAAGGTACACAGCGCCATGTTGCTACATATGTGTGTTTATTCCTCCCAGTGTATGGACAAGGTTCACAGCGCCATGTTGCTACATATGTGTGTTTATTCCTCCCAGTGTATGGACAAGGTTCACAGCGCCATGTTGTTACATATGTGTGTTTATTCCTCCCAGTGTATGGACAAGGTTCACAGCGCCATGTTGTTACATATGTGTGTTTATTCCTCCCAGTGTATGGACATGGTTCACAGCGCCATGTTGTTACATATGTGTGTTTATTCCTCCCAGTGTATGGACAAGGTTCACAGCGCCATGTTGTTACATATGTGTGTTTATTCCTCCCAGTGTATGGACAAGGTTCACAGCGCCATGTTGCTACATATGTGTGTTTATTCCTCCCAGTGTATGGACAAGGTTCACAGCGCCATGTTGCTACATATGTGTGTTTATTCCTCCCAGGGTATGGACAAGGTTCACAGCGCCATGTTGCTACATATGTGTGTTTATCCCTCCCAGTGTATGGACACGGTACACAGCGCCATGTTGTTACATAGGTGTATTTATTCCTCCCAGTGTATGGACAAGGTACACAGCGCCATGTTGTTACATATGTGTGTTTATTCCTCCCAGTGTATGGACAAGGTTCACAGCGCCATGTTGCTACATATGTGTGTTTATTCCTCCCAGTGTATGGACAAGGTACATAGCGCCATGTTGCTACATATGTGTGTTTATTCCTTCCAGTGTATGGACAACGTACATTTCAATGACCTCCTTCACAGTTCCATGTCAGACACATCGTCAGTGACAATGCCTCAGTCCATCAAGAATGATCCCAAGTTGTTCAAAGATGATGTGGACATTCGCTTCAGCCGGACCCTCAACTCATGCAAGGTGAATAGTCTGAACACATCATACATAACATGCTCACATCAAATGGCAATAGTTCTCATCAATATAAATAGCCAACTGTAATAAAAACTTTTTCTGAAAGAAACTTAATCTTACATGTGAATTAATGATACTACATGTTTGACAGTTGTAGTAAATCTCTTCTTTTTATGTTATTTCTTGCCACGACATGGACTGTATTTGTAGAACTCTGGAAAGTGTATCCTCTAATGAACGGTGTTTTGTAGATTATTACACTGGTCAACAAATTGAAACTTTTTTCTGTGTCTAGTTTGTAAATGGGTAAATATAACTAATTTTCGGGGTGTTTTGTAGATTATTACACTGGTCAACAAATTGAAACTTTTTTCTGTGTCTAGTTTGTAAATGGGTAAATATAACTAATTTTCGGGTGCTGAAATCAGTGGAAAAATCAGATTCTCTCTATTACCTCACATTTACAATATACACAGCACTAATACAAAGACAATAATATGACATTAGCAACTATTTACTATTTTAAATACAAACAAAACATAGCCATCAGAACTCACCTATGTTTTCTTGATAGCGTAAAAAACTAAGCTAATTTAAACCAACAAAAAGCACTAAAATAATCCACATTAAGCCATGATATTAATATTTACAAAGTTTAATGTCATTTTTCTTTGACAAAATGGGATGATGATGCTTTTCTTTTGTAAGGTGTTTCATCAGTCTCTCTAAAAAGAAACCAACTGTAATCGCCCATCATCGAAAGGTTCCAGTGTCCTTGGTAATGATGCTCCATGGTCAGGATATCTTGGTGAAAGCGTTCACACTGTTCGTCACTAACAGGGAAAAAGTCAAGATGCGAGTGTAAAAATTTAATTTATAGTGACATACTACACCCCATGTTCTTGTAGTTGTCCAATAGACCACTCACTATGGAAACATATTTATCGTCTCTTCTGTTACCCAAAAAGCCGTAAACAATGGCTTTGAAAGAGGACCAAGTAGCTAACTCGAAATTTGTGAGCTTAGCATCAAAGGTTGGATCTTTCAACAATGCCCTAATTTGTGGCCCAATAAATATACCTTCTTTTAGCTTTGCTTCACTCAACGTGGGAAAAATTTTTTTCAAATGATTAAAGGCCTGACCTTTATCAAGAGCTTTTACAAAGTTCTTCATCAAGCCTAACTTTACACAAAGCGGAGGCAAAATGACTTTACTCGGCTCAACCAATGGAGTAAATGATTCCCTCCATCAGCAAAACCATACTTTCATAAGTTTCCCTCATGTCCACCGCATGCACCAAAAGCACTGATGGAAGTTTGTTGCCATTACGCAATAGCACTGCTTTTAAGCTTGCTTTAGATGAATCAATAAATATTTTCCACTCATGTGGATTATGTTGAACACCCAACTTCATCATCAAACCATTCACATCTGTACACACACACATTGAATTATTCATTTCAAAATATCCAGACAAACAGCTATTTCTTGTTCTAAAACTGGAAATATTTGTACCTTGCTTTAGAAGGTTTCATTGTTGCAGTCTAGAACCCAACATTTCAGCTTGATGTTTGGAAAGTTTCAAATCACAGATCAAATCATTCATTTCCTTCTGTTCTATAAGGTGAGGCGATCTGTCATGAGTTTCAGGGATGTACTCTTCCAAAGGTCGTACATTTTCTGATTCACTTTCCTCTGATGGTTCTGATGCAGTAGTTTGCAAGTGACAAGCACGAACAGGTAAGCCTTCCCCATGAGGCACAGGCATATGAACTGAAGAAACTTTAGGATATTTAATTGTATGTTTAGTTTTACTGGAATCTCCTGTAATATTTGTCAGACAAAAATAACATTCCACGTGATCTTTTGGCTCGCACCAAACCATTAGAACAGCAAACGGCATGGCTCGGCGGTTTCCTTTCATCCAATCTATAAGGATAGTTGTGCAGGTTATGCAAGCAATATGAGGTGCAAAGGGTTTATCCAGATCTCCAAGAGCACAATCAAAGTACAGTTTATAAGCCTTCTTAACTAAGTCAGTGATTGGCTTTCTTTGGGTTTTTGGAGTGAACTTACCACCACATACATAACAAAAGTTATTGTGGTGGTTTACACAACCACAAAATTTACCAATTGTCATTACGTTAAGAACACTATACTAACTATAAACTAAAAATATCAGAACATCTCACTAGTTCACACAGGAAAAGCAAAAACACACAATAACACAAACTAAGGTATCAATAAAGAGAAATATACAAAGTGACTAACACCATCCAAGTTTCAACACGCACTAAACAAAAGAGCTAACTTGGCTAGCTAAGTCACCTCTAATGGCCAATGGCAGTACCATTCCCCCTCAACTAAATAGCCCTACCATCTAGTGACTGTTTTTAGAACTTCTTCCATCATATATTGCATCCAAATACAGAGTGCAACCAGAATAGTCAGTGATAATTCATGGAAGAAAAAAAAAGAACACAAAAATCTAAAAAAAAAAATAGTAAAAATCTCAAATATCTTAAAAACCTTACGTGACAGAGCATTTTTGAAGGCAAATTCAGATTCTACAACCAAAAATACTTATCAATTGATGATCACACACCAGATAAAAAATGGCTGTTAACCAGTGTTATTAGTTAAAAATACTAAAAAGATGTCAATGTTAAATTTTAAAAATGTTTGAGCAGATATTTATTTTTTAGTATTTCAAATTGTACATGAAACTACACAACTTTATATGGGCACTAAAAACTTGTCTTCACACACAAACTGAATGGTAACCTTCAAAGATATCTGCCAACTCTATATGTCAGTCCGCTGTATGGTTGAAATACATGAAAATTGTCCATGTCTTACACAAAATGTGTGTCCTAGTTTAGGGATTTTAAGCAACTAAAGATTAATACACAATAAAAACCAGATCCCACGGCAGGGCCATTTTAAGACATAACTAGGCCCTTGGCATCTGTATTTCTAGAGGCCTGTATGTCCGATATTTTTTAAAATTTTTATGCCAATTTCATCGTTTGCACGCACAGAAACCAATTTATTAATCTTGAAAATACCCGCTAATTTTAATGCATTGTGAATGCCTCTGAACCTCTGCTGACATAAAATCCTGGGTTTGTCAATGATTCGCGATACGTGCAATTAAACTACGAATAAGGTTGTATGGATAACTACATAACCCTGGAGATAATTTCAAATATTCTTTTCTAAGATTGTTCTGTGAAATAAAATAATAACTGTGTCGCATTGCCAAATTGTAGGCCTTAAAAGGTTCGTAGGCCCTAGGCACTAAGTCTAGTCGGCCCTGCACACGAGACTTGCTTTATCTACTTTAGATATTTTAATCGACCTGAGAAAGTCAGAAAATCATCATGTGTATCTTTGTAGCATTTGTAGCATCGTTCCAAGCTACAAGCATTATAATTTAAAAGAAGCATAAAATAATAGACAATATTATAAACTAATGTATGATCAAACTCACCATGTACCCCAATATCACAATGTTTACCCAAAATGACTATCCACCATTCACTGCAAGTATAATCACGCTTGGTGGAATATCTACGGAGGACATTGCTACGTCTTATTACAATGTAAGACCAAAATGTATGTTTCGGAAACATGTAAAACTAAATTCCCTTTTGGCTTTGATAAATTTTAAATTTAAAATTAATTAAATTAGGCTTTACTTAGGACATTGTATAATTATTATTTTTTGACCAATGATCATATTAACTAACTAAAATGTAAGGAATTAAGTAATGCTCTTTTCTTTTTTAATTCAAATGTAAATTGGGATCTTTGTGTTCAATTTTGCTTTGGCAAAGATAATATTCACATTTTGAAATCAAAACACATGAGTGGTATTTTGGGGAAATTAATAATTTTCTATGAAAGGACATCAGGTTATATTAAAGGCCAGTTTCATAGTCAGATTTAGTACGCCTCAAGTGCGGCGCTATACTAAATACAAGACGTCACCTACCTGAAATTGAATGGAATGGGCCAGTTTCATATGCGAAACTGGCCCATTCCATTTTGGTCTAGGTAGTTGTCGTCCTGTATTTAGTATCGACTCGCACTTTAGGCATACTAAATCTGACTATGAAACTGGCCCTAAGAGTTTGCTAGACCACCACATGTCTTTAAAAGTCAGATATAAATTTGTTTATAATTTAAAATTCAATTTTGAGGGTCTGGGAAAATGTAATCTTCAAGGTGGGATCATTATTTCAGTCCTAGGTTAATGTCTTTTTAATATTTGCTTGTTTTTAGCTTTTTTTTTTAAGCCTTGAGCTTTTGTTGCTTGTGTAAGAACGTAATGTAATGATTTGATCTCGACCATTTTTGTGGAATGTCCTTTTGGAGTTGGACCATATTTCTGAGTTCCTGGAGTTTTTATGGGACTAATATTTTGGTTGATGAAAAAACAAACTTAAGTGACATTCTGATCCCATGTGTGGTTTTGTAAATATAACGTTACTCTTTTGCTTGATACATTTAATGCATAATGTTATAAAATATAGATGGAGAGATTTTTACCTCTTTCTGAGAGAACTTTTTTTTTATGAGTAAATTAAATTGTACTTTTTAAGAATCCATAATTATTTTGTATAGTAGTTATATTTTTATGGAATAGGAAACTTTCATAAAAGTTTAAATATCTTACAAGTCTGAATCTTGTTATGTTTAAAAAATTCTGCTTAGCTAAAGTTCTTGGTAGCTAACCATCAAACATTTCATATTTTATTGTCCATATGCTAGCTTTTCTAAAACATATATATTATTTTATGATAAAATTTAAATATTTACCTCTTCACTACATTCTTGCTACCTAACTATTTATTTTATATTTTATTTACCCTCATTATGTCTGGGAATATTGGTGATTGATTATCAAACTTAGAATATCCTTTCTTTTTAGTCCACTTCAGTGTCTGCAGATCGAGTTGCCAGTACAAATGGACGATATATGATAATATAATAATTCTATAAGTCCTGACAGCTCACTCTGAATACTTTTCTCCTTTTTGTTCTGCTTTACATTTTACACCTACCTTTATCCTGAAGGACAAAAAAGGGGGCTACATATTTTCTCACTCCACTGGAATTTTTATATCACCACTACTCGTTAAAACCAATCAGAGGTCTTTTACAAATCACTTGGCCTCACTGGTATCTGACAAGAATCAGAGAATGCAGCTTGAGCAACAACTATTGTACAAAGAACTATATAGACTTCTAGCAATTAAAATAAATTTAGTGAATTTATAGAATAGAGGTTGGTAAAAAAAAAAATTACAGGTATTACTAGGTCTAGGATTTACAGACATAGAAATATGGTAAATTTGTATAAAATGTAACGCTCGCTTTATACCAGATTGCCAAAGACAGGACAGTCAGGATTTGAATCTAATTCGAGTGTACTAACCCTTTAAAAATATATATTTCTTCTCTATCTTCCTCCATTCAAATATGGACTCATACATTTCCTTAACAATATTTTTCATATCTCTATAAAATATATTGCTTTCATTTATGAAAATGCATAAATAATATGATATAGTCTAACACTACCTCCTGTTTGCATTATTTTTAATTAAGTGGGTTGACATGGCGGTCTAGGAGTAAGGTGTCAAACTTCTGTGCTGGAGGTCCGGGGTTCAATCCTCGGTCCCGGCACAGATTTATCTGATTGCCACACCCTTCCTTCACCTCTGACAAGACATGTATTAATCACAACTTGTGAATGTGTGGAATGCCAGGCCTTCACCGTGGTTCGGATCCCACGTTAAACTGTAGGTCCTCCATTTCATCTCACAATCACCCTACCATTACACAGCGTAAGTGCATATAGCCCGATCAGGTAGTAAGACGCGGTGCTAATAGTGGTAGTTTAACTAAGTGATATTTATCTGAAATTTATAGCACGAGGGATGCATAAAACTAGAAAATTTTTGGGAAAAGGTGGTGGTCCACAGTGGTATAACAGTAGATATGAAACATTGTGGTGTTACCAGGTACCTCAGATCCGCTACGCTACACCGGAGAGGTTGCTTCAACGTCTAACAGACCTACGCTTCCTGTCCATAGACTTTCTGAACACGTTCTTGCTAACATACCGGGTGTTCACAGACGGAGTCACAGTACTAGAGGCTCTCAAGAAAGTGTTTTACAATTCAGACTCGCCAGACATACAACCTACAATCGACGATTGTTTCTTGTGAGTTAAAACACCCCTGCCTGCTACCTTAGCTCTTGATACAAACTGTTTATTATTTACTATTCCAGTAATGACCAACAGGCCCATTTACTACCATGCAAATTAAGAGACCAATTCAGTTCCATGCAAGTGATTACAACTATTTACTCCCATAGTAATCAAGAGCCCTATTTTTCCATCACTAGTATAATTAGGTCCATTTTATCAATAAGTGTGGACACCTATATTAACCCTTTTGCTGCGTAATTAATTTTTACTTCTTACCTTCAGAAATGTAAATTATAGGTCAAAATTTTGAAATCTGAAAATGTACATGATGATCATGATTATGATTACATAATGTGATTTTCAACTAGTAATGCATTTTAAATATTAAATTTAGCACCACATTGTCTATAAATCGCATAATAATATATATTTTATATCGATAAAATTGTATATGTCACATTTTACCCAGATGCAAAGTTATTCTGCTATCAGAACCATTCTTTATTTTACTTTCAGCCCACAGTAGTGTTAAACTAATTGCTAAATAAGGATTTGACAGCCCTAATATTGGCCTAATATGGTCCAAATGTAATAAAAAGAGAATTTTTGAAAATTAGGTTACATCAACACAACTTGAACAATTTTGTGCTACATTGGTACTTTTCTCAGTGTAGTGTAGTCTATAAAATCATATATTTATCTTAGGCATGATTTCAAAATAAGAAATAAATCAAGAACAAAAATAAAATAGCAATCCATTAATCCCTCAACAAAGTTTTCCGCCACATAAATATTACACGTGTGCTACAAGTAATTAAATGCGGAAGTAAACAAGCGGTACTACTGTTATGATTTAGCAGCTGTTAACTGGCAGTTCTCGAAATTAAAAACCAGATGTCAGAGGCGCACGTGCATGCTAGTATGAAAAATTCAGCGTTCTAACACTCTTGTGACTATTTCCGACTGTTGCAGAAAGGGTAGATAAAGTTTACAAGTTGTGGGGTAAAGTCGATTTCCGCAGTCAATGGGTATAATTCTGAGATCGGATATATCCGATTAACGCAGCAAAAGGGTTAAAAGTGTACTTAATAGATTGATTCTAATATTTAATATTTACAATAGCCTAGGTATGTTTATAGGATTGATACAGTAGCCTAAGTATGTTTTTAGGATTGATAATTTTGAATCCTGTGATTCTTAAGGATACATACAAGATTACAGGATCTATGAAAACATGGAATTTGAAAGTTTAAATACATATTTTTTTTTAAATATCTAGTTTTAATTTGTTTTATAATTTATATGCTGCTTATTGGTGGCTTAGCACAACATAGTTTTATGCAACATCCGGAATAGAGACCATTTATTGATGTATTCATTACAACAATGAAATGTTAACATTAAGTTACTATTTCTTTTTTCAATAGCAACTTGAGAACCATACAGTAAAGTAAACTTGTTATGTTTAGCATGTTGTATATAATTCAGTTTTTGTCTGTATTAGTAAATATAATTCTTTCCTGTGTTTCCCCACCACCATTGAACATTGCAGAGGCTTGGATCGTGACGAGCACACATCTCTCCCGTTGTATGATACAGACATGCGTCGCACTAGTGTATCTCCTCGTAGAACGAGTGGAGCCAGCTCTGTATCAGGGTACGGCTCAGAGATGAGTGACCGAGATAGAAGTCACAGTTATGATTCACAAGCTTGTGGTCACAAGAATCACCACTGGAGGTGTACTTACCGTAAATGTGAGTCTACACACATTTGCTGCTAATCCTAGACGTTTAGCTACCGTCCATTGTTTCTTAAGTTGTTTCTCTTACAGTTGAAGAAGAGCAGAGGGAACTGGGATACATTAAAGAGGGTCCCCCAATTATCCGACAATCTCCCACAACGCCCCGTAGGAGCGTCAGTATAAAGGTGGAGTCCCAGGATGATGGACAGCACCTCACCATACCTTCCACCACCGTCACTATGTCGTCAAGTGCCGAAACTTTGACAGGTATTACTGTATATTACTATAGTGCTACTGTAACTCAATTCAGCAATTTGTTTTATAAATTTAACATAAGATATTAAAACTTTGTTATTTTCTTGCACTACACATTTATTGGATTTATTTATTTGGAATAATTAACGTTTTCTTTCTGAACCGACAGATTATATCATAACATGAGCTCCTAGCTAATTTAAATCTGAGCTTACAAAACACAAACTCTCCCAGCCGACAATTTATCACTGTGACACGGGGATAAATTTTTCATCCAGGCCAGGAAACAAATCCAGGACCTTTAGTTCAGTAGACATACATGCTACCTACTGAGCTAAGGTGTTATAATGTTACTCATCATTGTTAAGATGGGAACAATGTTTTACCCAAGCTTAATTTTTATAGAGATTTTTTTTCTATAATTTATATAATGAAGGAAAGTGTTTTAATGCACCAACTATGCAAACATAGCATCTTTTGATTGTAAAAACATGGACAACTTCAGTTTGATTCAGATAGCAACTATTTTTCACATTCATACGTCAAGTCATGTGATCTATAGATGCACGATACGGTACGTGTGGCTTACCTGGAGCTAAATATATAAATACCTCTAATAACAAAATGCTATCAATGACAATGTAATCATTTATATACTCTTTTATGCTTAGGAATATGTAACTTGTGTTTTTATTTTACATATTAAGCTCATCATTCAACAGATTTCACAGTGGCCTGTGAGTGAATATCAGTACGATCCTCTAAGTTGCATACTTACCTACAAGTGGTTGTTTTCGTCGTAAGACCCACAATCTATTGTGTGCAGGATTCTAGGAAAGAAGTGCACACAAAAACTCCGCACAGAAAACAAAACCACAACCAAAATGCATACAGGAAAAAAGCCCACATGGAAAAATTCTCACATGGAAAAATGCTCACATGGAAAAATGCCCACATGAAAAATGCTCAAACGAAAAATGCTCACCGAAAAAAGCTCACACTAAAAGTGCGCACATGGAAAAATGTCCATAGAGACAAATGCCCTCATTCATTTTCACTTTCTCATCAAAAGAGAAAGTATTGTAATTGTGAAAAAAATCGAAATCGAAATAAAAAATTTAAACAAGAAAAAAAACTGCATTTTACAATTCTGTCAGTCCCCTTGTCTGTCTATATGTATGTGCTCAAACTTGATATTTAATTTTATAGGTTTACACCTCCGGAATTTTTTTATTTTGAACCTAGCCCTCAAATTAAGGGTGATGAATGCTTTTTTTTTGAACTCCAATTATTTTGAAAATTACTTTAACAATTTTGATTGAAATTGATGTATAGACTATGTTTGACCTCCAAAATAAGTGAGATAACACCTTATATTTGGTTTTTGGGTAAAAATTAGTTGAAGGGCAATATACTGATGAGTACTTTCAGAAAATTCGAATTATTTTTAAAGTGGCTCTAATGATTTTGTTACAAATTGGTATCTGTGGTAGGTATGTCACTACAAAAATAAATAGTACGAAACTCCGCACGGACTTTCTCGCTCTATTATTTTAAAATGTAGATATTTAGTCAAAATTCGAAATATAATATACACTAGTGAACCTGAGGACAAATTCTGCTATAATTACGTACAAGAAATTTAACCAATGTTAAAGTCACTACTAGTTTTATTGTCACCTAATACTATCTCACTAACCAGATTTCATTTTTTTATATTTTTATTGGTAATATTATTAAATGATTAATACACAGTAATTATTATTAATACTTAAAACAATTACATTAAGTATTAAAATGGTGAAAATGGGCATTGATGAAACTACCCAAATTTAAGTTGTGCATCTCACCTTGTTGCACAAACATTGTTTAGGTTTAAATTTATTTTATCATTTTTATTATTACTATTTCAATGATTAATAATAAATAAAGATCTTTAAAATAATTTATTTTTAAATGACGTGCTTTAAACAAAATCTTTGAATAGTACCACACACATAACGTGTTAATTGTTATAATATTTAAACTTATTTCCCTCTTAATAATCACTAAATATGTTCTTATTATTTACTTTTAATAGATTATTTAAAAATAATTGATCATAGATTTAAAAATTTATTTTTATACCTAGTTTTTCCCCCCAAACCCCCGCGACATAATGGTTGTAAAACGCTTCCATAGTCTTAGACCATTCGATCACTAAAGCGGGTACTGAAAATTCATTGCTTCCCTTTGTCCAGAATTTACCACACGCCACTGGATGTATGTATGTACTAAAATAAAAGTCATCTCTACGAGTTGAATTTTTCTTTCTTTGAGCATCTACAACTCGAAAAATATTAATAGTTTATTCTTTTTGTACAAAGCCATAGCTCGAACAATTCAGCTCTCCCCTTGAGATTCGAGTTATCGAAGTTCGATAGTACATCAGATATTATGGTTTTTAATGGGTTTTTTATTAGGACAAACAATGGAATTTTCAAGAAGCCAGAAGAACAATCAAGTTTTGACTTATTTGGAGTTGGAATATCTCATATTTCGCACTATCAATGAAGGGGTGACTTGTAGATGCAGGTAGAATCGCCCTATAAAGTGCCATTCAATCATAGAAACAAAAGATGGCAGCATAGTTCAAGAATCGACAGAACATTGTCATGACTCCTGTCCTCAAAAAACAGCAGCAAACGTTGTCCAGAAGCAAGATGAAGCAAGACATGAGAGCAGTGAGTGCTACCCCTCGCAATGTGATGGGAAATGTGTTGTTAGGGTTAAATAAAGATATAATAGCTCATTTTCCTAGACAATCATCCCTCACGAGAAGTCTTCTCTATCACAGAAAAGACCGTATTTTGCCTAACCCCCAAACCATAAATGTTGACATTCCTGAACAGTATAGTCAACTGGTACTTCATGATTCAGGTGTGGATGATCCAAACAGAATTCTGGATTTAGGTGATAGAATTGAACAAAGATACCATCTCTGGAGATGGCACCTTTGATAAAGTGCCAAATATGTTTTCCAACTGTATACGTGGCATGCCAAGGTAGGTAATTTATATCTGCCATGTATCTACATTTGGCTAACAAAAAAGAACATGGACACTGATAACAAAATATTTGAAATAATGAAGATATTGATTCCAAATCTGGAACTTCAGAAGGTTTAGTCGATTTTGAGAAGGCTTGTATGAATGCAGTGAGAATTGCCTTTCCCCATGCTGAAGTCAAAGGGTGTTATTTTCATCTGTGTCAAAGTCTCATCAGGAAACTCAACAATGTTGGCTTTAACATAGAATATGAAACTAATGTAAACATAAAAATTACATTGAAGTCTCTTGCTGCATTAGCCTTCGTTCCAGTCGATGATGTGAGATATGTATTTGATAATCTTGCCACCACATTTCCAGACGAAGACAGATACAATGAGGTGCTACACGTATTACTTTTCTACATACATTGAGGGTGCAGTGGTTCCTATAAGAATATGGAATCATCATGGTGCAGCCCTGGAACGCTTACCAAAAACAACAAATTGTTGTGAGGGATTTCACAACACTCTTAGTTCCCTATTTCACTGCAGTGATCCCAGCGTGTGGACCCCAGAGGGACCTGGCTTGCCACAAATTAACACTGGCTAATGCACAGACTAGAGGTGAATAAAAGGAAATACAAGGCTCTACATGACTTGGTTTCCACTTCTATGCAGCAGTATGAGCAGGTGGAAGACAAACTTTATTACTTACGGAGATTGGCCAATTTTCAATAAAGAAATATTTGTGAATTGATGCCATGGATACCGAAAATATTTTAAATTTTAATTTCAATATAATAAAAACATTTGGTTTGTTGTCACAACCTATTACTACTATTATAAATATCCCTAAATAGTCCTAAACCTTTTATGTAATCTTGAATTGATCATTTTAATGGTATTGGTACCCATAGCTTTAATCCCCAAGGATGATTTTGTTTATTTGGCTTGTCATCCATTCAATTTTCTTGGATCATATATTAAACAAATATCAACTTAACTTGAATTAAATTGTGTTAGATATGTTTTTGTTAGTTAAATTGTAAGAACTCTTGTCTTTTGAATGTTTTGTTAATAAACTACTACTCAAATAAAGCCTTGTTGTAAATTATTTAGTGCCTTTATAGAAAAAAATTGACACTTGAACAACTCACATCTTCTTATATAATTTTATTACATTAATTATTGAACCATTATAGGCTAAACCTTAGTGATTTCATAACAATTTAACAATATTTTATTTGTTTAGAGCAGTGGTCGGCAAAGTGCGGCTCCAGAGCCGCATGTGGCTTTTTGACACCTTAAGTGTTGCCCTGACACAAATATCCACGGAAGGCGCAATAATATTTTCATTTAAAAAAACTAGGTAAAAGAAAAATTACATCTTATTTTGATAAATTAAAATTCTTCTATAAATCGAGAACATGTATAATTTTTTTGTTTAAGCTAAAAGATAGATAGGTAATTAAAATTTTATATTGTTGTAAAAATACGTAACGAACATCGAGTTTAATTTTATTAGTTTTCGTAAACGTAAACACAAACCATGTCCAGAACTAACAGACGATCAGTGGATCCAAAACTTTTATTTCATGGTAGACGTTACATCTCATCTAAATCAGCTTAATCGTAAATTACAAGGGAAAGGAAACTTAATTTTTTCGATGTTAGAAGAAGTAATAGTATTCGAAAACAAATTATCCATTTTTGCTCAGGATTTGGAAAGGGAAACATTGTTTCACTTTCCGAGCCTGCTGAAGTATCTTGGCGAAAATAATTCCTCTATTGATAAACACCATTTTAAAACAATAATTTTAAACATGAGGGAAGCATTTCTCAGCAGGTTTCAGGAATTTAAAAACAGCAGAGCAACTTTAGCATTTGTCAAAAATCCTCTTAATGCTACGATAACCGAGTTGAAATTTTCACCTTTTGATATTGACATTGGTAGCTTTGAAATACAATTGCTGGATTTAAAAAACAAGGAGATATGGCGCTCTAAATTTGAACGTCTTTGTGTTGAATTGGAAATATTGGAGAGGAAAAAATGTGATCTTAGTTCACAGCACAAGTGGTCTGCTTTGAATGACCTGGAGAAGGAAGATATGATCATTTTCAACGCTTGGAATAGTATTCCTGACTCTTACGATCAGCTGAAAAAGCTTGCGTTTGCTGTTTCTTTCCTTTTCTATGGAGATGAATCACATTCTAGTTTATGGAGATGAATCAAGTTCTAGTCTATGGAGATGAATCATGTTTGTGGACTGACCTGGTATGATTGAGGTCAAAGGGGGATGAGATCTCGGCAAACAAGTCATGGTGAGGTGAGTGGTTGGAGGGAGACATTCACAAACAGGTCGCACCTTCCTCTCCTGGTGTGGATTGGGACAGGGGTGGTGTATGCAACAGAGTATTAACTCACAGGAACCAACTAAATATATGTTATCATGCAGTAAAGCAAATTGCCGCTGATATAAGGGTCGAGGTTTGAAGCCCAGTCGAGTGTACTGAGGATGGTTTTTCATAAATGGCTTTTCACTCTTCTCCCACACAAATAAGGGGTACACATTTTCTAAAATCAACATTCCTTCTTTAATCCATTAGCGTAATTAGTTCATATACTTAGTATTCAAACAGGTATTAGCGGTGACAAAAAAAAAAGGTACAGTTTGGTACAAAATTTTAAATCTTGCACTAACTAGTAATAATATTCAACTTTTATGAAGAATTTGTTCTTGTTAAACGTGACAGAATATTGCATTGGGTAAGAAGTGTGTTGAAAGTGAAGTTGAGGGTGTACATACACAACCAACTTCTTTTCTGTCAGTTCTTATATTTCACTCTGTTTATAATTACCTAGACATACTGAACACCTTTGATGTCAAAATATAATATCACAAATACCAATATTGTAAGCTTTTGGGCACATTTCTAGAGCAGCTCAATGGTAGGTTCAATAACTTAGTTTCCAGCCCTTAAAATTTAGCTCTTTTAATATGCTTGATCTCACTTCCTTAAAGATCACAGCTGATAAACACAACTAGCATCACAAAGATGTCAGTGAGACACAGTAGGATTGCGACTATCCGGCCTAATGTGGCGGTTGGTCGGTCTAGATAGCAAAAAAACCGGATCTTGAGGGTGAATTATTTTCTGTGCAATCAACACCCACAATGTGTGATAACTGTATATTGTAGTGTTTCATAGCATATTTAAATTGGTGTTTATTGAGTTTGCATAATTTTCAAACAAAGATTTAAATGTGAATTTTACCGAAACATAAAGGGAAGTTAAATAAAACATCATTAATATTTACAAAACCTTGAAATTGATTTAAAGAATATACCTAATATGATGGAAATACATTGGACCACATTTTAAATTAAAGATAACATTGAATATAGGCCTACTGTACTGCATTGTTCAAATTCAGCAAATTGATAATGTTTATTTTAGTCATTCTATTTTAAATTAAATTATAATTAAATTGTTCATAAGAGAGTCCATAAAAAATTAAAAGATCAGTGACAAACTGTGCTTCATCTTGTTTTTAGATATTCCAGTGACAAACTGTGTTACATCTTGTTTGTAGATATCCCGGTGACAAACTGTGTTACATCTTGTTTGTAGATATCACGTGACAAACTGTGTTACATCTTGTTTGTTGATATCCTATGACAAACTGTGTTACATCTTGTTTGTAGATATCCTGTGACAAACTGTGTTATATCTTGTTTTTAGATATTCCAGTGACAAACTGTGTTACATCTTGTTTGTAGATATCCCAGTGACAAACTGTGTTATATCTTGTTTGTAGATATCCCAGTGGCAAACTGTGTTATATCTTGTTTGTAGATATCCCAATGACAAACTGTGTTATATCTTGTTTGTAGATATCCCGTGACAAACTGTGGTACATCTTGTTTGTAGATATCCCGTGACAAACTGTGGTACATCTTGTTTGTAGATATCCTGGTGACAAACTGTGTTATATCTTGTTTGTAGATATCCCAGTGACAAACTGTGCTACATCTTGTTTGTAGATATCCCAGTGACAAACTGTGTTACATCTTGTTTGTAGATATCCCAGTGACAAACTGTGTTATATCTTGTTTGTAGATATCCCGGTGACAAACTGTGTTACATCTTGTTTTTAGATATCCCAGTGACAAACTGTGTTACATACTTGTTTGTAGATATCCCAGTGACAAACTGTGTTACATCTTGTTTGTAGATATCCCAGTGACAAACTGTGTTAATCTTGTTTTAGATATCCATGACAAACTGTGTTATATCTTGTTTGTAGATATCCCAGTGACAAACTGTGTACATCTTGTTTGTAGATATCCCGTGACAAACTGTGCTACATCTTGTTTGTAGATATCCCAGTGACAAACTGTGTTACATATTGTTTGTAGATATCCCAGTGACAAACTGTGCTACATCTTGTTTGTAGATATCCCAGTGACAAACTGTGCTTACATCTTGTTTGTAGATATCCCAGTGACAAACTGTGTTATATCTTGTTTGTAGATATCCCGTGACAAACTGTGTACATCTTGTTTGTAGATATCCCAGTGACAAACTGTGTTACATCTTGTTTGTAGATATCCCAGTGACAAACTGTGTTACATCTTGTTTGTAGATATCCAAGTGACTAAACTGTGTTACATCTTGTTTGTAGATATCCCAGTGACAAACTGTGTACATCTTGTTTGTAGATATCCCAGTGCTGAGTGCTCCCTCATCCCCAAGTAACCTCAGCTCGGTGACTCTGGTTGGGTCGAACAGTTCTCAAGACCACAGTCCCCAGGAAACAGCCTCTCCGCCTAACGAAAACGAGGCACTGTCCAAGGAGGAGCATCCTAAACATCAAGGGTCTGACGGAGACATCACGTTGGCGAGCCCCCAACAACCTCCTCAGGGTGATAACTATGATAATGACAAACCTGTCATCACAGGTAAGTGATAACTATGATAATGACAAACCTGTAATCACGGGAGAAGAATGACCATAGCCCGAATTTTGATGACCTAAAAATGCCAAAAAAAGACCTATTAAATGATGCTAAAAAAAATCCAAATAATGACTTTAAATTTGCCATAAATGACCTAAAAAATTTGAATGAAATTTCAGATATATGTAACATGAAATAAACAGAAAATATTTTATAAAATTTTATCAATTATTTAAAGACTACATATTAAATTATTGATATTCAAACAATAATACCTTGGCGCACACATTTTTTTAACTCTGTCTTTTTATTTCACTGTAATCCTCTTCACAAACTAAAGTAATGTTTGCTGGATTACTAGCATGTTTTGTAATCTAGATGTTAGTTCTTCTTGAATGTCAGCAGTGCTAAAATCTAAAATTGAGAGATGGAGCACAAAGTTTTGTAGCCTGAGTTTCTTTCAAGCACACGTTTTTTTCAGTTTTTCTAACACTCACTCTCCAATACCACTCCGCACATTTTACATTTCACCTTCCGTTGTTTTTACCAAACTATCATGTCATTGAGGCTCACACCTCTCTCCTGAAGATGTGTATTGGTTGAAGACAAGGAGCCGAAACTTGCCTTGATGTAAGCCATTTCATTCTCTTAGAACAATTCTCGAGAGGCCTTAATAGCCCTAGCATTTGTGTTTCAAGAGAATATACCACAGACTTTACAGTTTGAAAATTGTCACAATAATATACACTGTAAGAGTTGGACTATTTTTATATAAATGGTTTAATATTCGTCTCTATTTTATTTTTATTCAGTAACTAAAACTACATAACTTATTTGTTGTTGATTTGGATGAAACTGCCTTTGGCGCTAGGAGGATTTTTCTGAGTAATTATTTTAATATGACAGAAGACATAATGACCCTGTGTGAATAATAAAAGCTTGAAAGCATTATCTAACATCATATGTGATAATTTAAAACATTTGCCTGTTTCCTCTCATCATAGCTTTCATTTGAATTCCACGGAGCACTTATTTAAAAGCTGTCTCTACGGTTTCAAATTTCAAGTCCACAGAGAATCATTACAAGTAATTTCTTGCGCTAATCTTGGACATTAGGTGGACTAACCCGCAATAGTTACATAATTTTTCAACTAGAATGCACACCGATAGAAGCATAGCGGGATGGATATTTATTGAACGATTTGAATATCGATACGGCGGGGTCTTTTAAATGAAATTTAAATCAAGACTTTAGCCAGATCCTATTCTACTCCATATCTTCGTTTCTTCATCAAAGTATTTTTCTTTAACATTTCCTTTTACTCAATTTCTCATCTATATTTCACTATCCCAGTATATTCCTAGATTTTCAATTTTATCACCTCTTTGGTGTGTATTTGGAACGTTTTGTTTTATTATTGATGTTGTTTTGAACATGGTTTTAACACCTTAATAGAAAATCTCCAATCAAGGGGGAAAAGGGACACACTGCTATAAAGTACAACTTTGATGTGTCAAAAGTTAACCCAAATCTCAATTTTAACTGGGAATGTTTGTGAGAAAAATACTTGCATATATTTTATTAAATATGAAGATCTGTTTTGCATAATTAAATTTTCAACAACAAAAAATTATATGGGTGAGAAGTTTCCAACTTTTTTTTCATTCCTTGAAAGTTTTAATCAGCCCCATCCATTTACTATCCTAAGATAGCTTACACAAATAGAACTATGAGAAGCAAAGCTATTTTTTATATATAATATCATTGACAACTAATTTGGTTAAATAGTAAATGTCCAACTTTCATTGCTATGATTTTAGACATTGTTGAACTTAAATAAATTTTTTTCCTTGCAATTTTTCAAAGGTATGATTTTTTTTATCTAATGATTTAATTTTAATTTATGAAAATTTTGTTAATAAAACCAAGTTCATATATTATAATATACATTTTATTAGCACTAAAATTTAACTTTGTTTCAAGATTTTAAGTTAATTTTAAAAAATTGATATTTTACTGCTAAAGATTTTAAGTAAATTATGTTATCTTAGATATGTAAATTAACAAAGTCCCCCACATGCAGGTTTTGATGAGGTTAAAATTCAGAGCACATAAATAATCCAACAAATAATATAAATTAGATTTTTATTTATTTGATGATAACCTTTGAACTTGTTCCATTACAATATAATATCAAACTTAGGTGTGAGTGCATTTCTTATGTGTTTTAGCCCAAGCATTGTCTCATGTAATATTGCTATGATAACCAGGCAAGCAAAGATAAGTGGTTTCCTACTAATATATAAATGCCCAGTAGTCTAGCGATAAGAGTTCTTGTGCATTCGAGCTAGAATTTTGCTTTTTTTTTTATATTAACCCCATTTTTTTTTATAATCAAGCTAGTGTTATTGTCATATTGTTTCAAAACATAGCTTGTTATATGTCTATGCCTCTAATCATGTTTTGTCTATGTTTTATTGAAAATTGTATGTTCTTTGTCTTGTTAATTGTTGGCATTTCTTGTGGCTCCGTTTTAAAAGACAAATTAAATAGTGTTTATGTACAACACCTCTTTATCTTTACTCAATTATTATGTCAAATTTATTTACTTCGGGTAGACGATAAGTGACAATTATCTACATGATATTTGTAAGTTGATGAGTGGAATTTCTAAATAAAATATTATATATCATTATTTTATTACAACACAGGCATTGATTCATGATAATAGGCAGCATTAGGAAGGATGGAGCTTTGACAAAAACCATCTTTGTGTGTGACACTACAGTGTCAACTTGGGGAAAGTTGGCCTTCATTTCCTCCGCTACTCATTGCAAATCGTGGGCGAGACTAGTAACATGTATCATCCTCAAATATATTGATTTAATTGCTTTGGCTGCTTTAACAATGTAAGGGTGGCATAGTTGGCTAATGTGCTGGTTTCGTGTTGAGCTAGACTGTCAAGGACAGGGAGATCGAGGTTTGAATCTCAGTCAAGTTAACTGGGTCCTGAGGGAAGATTTTTCTAACTGGTTTTCCCCTCTCCCTACACACAAATGTGGGTTCACTTCCTCTAAATTCAATCTACCTTATTTCTAACCCATTAGCATAATTAGTACTTAAGTGTATAATCCAAATGGTTAGTAAGACGCCGTGCTAATAATTAATTAATTAATTTAACAATGTAATGCACCACGCCAGTCACAAAGAGCATAACGTCGTCATGACACACATCCTTCGGCCAAAGAAAATCTTCAGTAGTGAGCAAAAATATTTCTCCTGGTTTGTCAATTTCCAGGGTTCCCACAACTACATTGGCAATGTAACATCCCTCTATATCATTGGTTCCATTAATCTTCTTCCCCTAGATTTGTTTTCTTATTTTTATTATTACTTTGTGGTGTGTAGTTTTTCCTCAGTGTGGACTCGTCTGGAATAGAATGACCCGGATATTGTCTCAGGAAATCCTTTATTTTAACATTGTTCAGTTTCCACAGAGAAATGTTGGTGGAAACCAGAATGTCACTCACATCTTTATAAAATGTTGAGGATCTTTCTTGATTCGTGGATGCATTTTGTGCAGTTAATAGTTGAGAAGTTTTCTTTTTATTGATGTTTTAGACACCACGGACATGTTTGTTGCGACTGATATGCTGTTGAATGTTAAATATTTTATATGATGCCAGCCACTTCAACGTCATATATTTTACAAAAAAGTATTTAACTATCCGTAAAAAAAAATATTCTCTGTGAATTTGGTAACAATTTGCCTCAAATGACTCACTTTAGATGGTTTGGTTTCAGGTATTCTAAATACACACAAAATTATTTCAAATGAATAAATATAACACACACTTTATAAATTAAAACTATGCACAAAAAGCTTTTGACAACTAATAAAATATTATGTTCTACTTAACATCGGAATACAAATACCTACTTTAAAAGCAATAGCTTCACCCTTCCTTTCCAGTCTAAGTGTAGTGAATGTCTCACCAGGAATGTGAATTTAATGACAACGCAGGGAAAGGGGTACAAAGTTCATTTGTACTCATACATTATCTTCTTCAGTCAACAAATGTGTGTGTGTGGAGAATTATCTGATGCTCGATTGTTTGAATATTCATATTTTATCAAAACACCGATAATTCATATTTATATATACATTTTAGAATCATTTTCAAACTATTTAAAATTTTCATTCTAGAAAAAATGCTTGAATATGACTTAACTAAACAAAAAAAAGCAAGAAAAATTACATCAGATCCAAAATGGCTAAAAATAACCTATAAAATATTCATTTGTACAATCAGGGGATTGTGAACAGAGTTTATTTACAAATAAGCATTATCTCTTATGTGCCCCCCCCCCCCAAAAAAAAAATGGCACGTCATCAAAATCCGGGCCCTGATAATGAAAACCCTGTAATAACATTTAAGGTCGTGGAATGTTTATTTATAGCGTGAAATGTAACCTTTAATTTAGTGAAATATGAAAAATCATTATCATTCAAAAATGTTTAACAAGCTTGTTTAAATTGACGGTGTGGATAGTGTTTTACACTAATATTAACACTGTATAGTTGTTTATTGAAGGAAAATTGATTCAAAGGTATTTCACCAATTACTGATGTTTGAAACTTTTGTTCCAAACTGTACCATTTATTTTTTAATATTTTCTTTGCTTCTGTTAAATATCTATAAAACCAATAAATCAATTTCATTATTGTAAAAATAGATTCTGTTATTATTTTATTTTTAACTAAATTAAGAGAATAATGTGAATTATAAATGAGGAAATGAAATAATATGTCCTCTATGTTGTGTAAGATCAATAGAAAGAATGAAATAGTATGTCACGTTTTATAACTCCTATATTTAAAGTGTATACTGCCTGTATGAGAGCCAACACCTACTTGTAATAACTGTGGTATGTGGAGTTTATACTTCCTGTATAAACACCAACATTGTAATAACTGTGGTATGTGGAGTGTATACTGCCTGTATAAACACCACCATCCAGTTGTAATAACTTTGTGGTATGTGGAGTGTATATTGCCTGTATAAACACCAACATCCAGTTGTAATAACTTTGTGGTATGTGGAGTGTATACTGCCTGTATAAACACCACCATCCAGTTGTAATAACTTTGTGGTATGTGGAGTGTATACTGCCTGTATAAACACCAACATCCAGTTGTAATAACTTTGTGGTATGTGGAGTGTATATTGCCTGTATAAACACCAACATCCAGTTGTAATAACTGTGGTATGTGGAGTATATATTGCCTGTATAAACACCAACATCCAGTTGTAATAATTTTGTGGTATGTGGAGTGTATACTGCCTGTATAAACACCAACATCCAGTTGTAATAACTTTGTGGTATGTGGAGTGTATATTGCCTGTATAAACATCAACATCCCGTTATAATAACTTTGTGGATGTGGAGTTTATATGCCTGTATAAACACCAACATCCAGTTGAATAAACTCTGGTATGTGGAGTGTATAATGTCTGTATAAACACCAACATCAGATGTAATAACTGTGGATGTGGAGTATATATTGCCTGTATAAGCACCAACATCCAGTTGTAATAACTTTGTGGTATGTGGAGTTTATATTGCCTGTATAAACACCAACATCCAGTTGTAATAACTCTGGTATGTGGAGTGTATAATGTCTGTATAAACACCAACATCCAGATGTAATAACTGTGGTATGTGGAGTATATATTGCCTGTATAAACACCAACATCCAGTTGTAATAACTTTGTGGTATGTGGAGTTTATATTGCCTGTATAAACACCAACATCCAGTTGTAATAACTCTGGTATGTGGAGTGTATAATGTCTGTATAAACACCAACATCCAGATGTAATAACTGTGGTATGTGGAGTATATATTGCCTGTATAAGCACCAACATCCAGTTGTAATAACTTTGTGGTATGTGGAGTTTATATTGCCTGTATAAACACCAACATCCAGGTGTTTGTTCCGAGCAGGTGTGCAGTTCAAGGAGAATGATCACCAATCTAAGGTCCAAGAGAATAGAAAAAGTTCTGAAGGTCATACAGAGGATCAGGTTCACAGATCCATCAGGGAAGAGCGAGGGAGGACAATCCACTCTCAGATGGGGAGAATGACCCAGCTAGCTCATTTCGCTCGGCATCAATCACGACTACCAACCTCACCTCAACCGTGTTACAGGTGACCACATGTTGCACTCTAACCATAGTGGAGCCAAGCTTCAATACAAGCTCCACATGATGCACATGTCAATTCTCCCGAATAGAGGGGGGTTAGACTAGTCAGCTGAAATACAGAGTGACCACTGTTTCAAATGATTGGAGAAGAACATCACATCAAACTTTGAGTTGCAAACTCTCTCATCAAATAGTAATATAAATTCGAATGTCTTAAAATAAAAATTAGACTGATATTTAAAATCAAATAAAACAGCATTATTAAAATTATACTTGAATGATTATTTTTACATCATAAGTGCACATTTTTCTAACAACATTCAAACAAGTAAAGAGAAGTAAACTAACATTGGAAACACACAAAAGCTTACAAACGTTCTAAGCGGTAAACTCAAACTTGCCGTGCATAAAACTGTCCAGCTTAAACCCGAGCTTCTTTAAAATGCTTGTGTCCAAGCTCAAAATTCAAGCAACCACAGAAGAATCAATACACAATCATTTTGCTTATTTTTTAAATTTTGTTCCTTATCTCGTTTAATTTATTTTATATGACTTTGTATAAAAGTATAATATAAGGTGTTGCTGTTTTGGGCAAACTCCCTAATGAAAGGGTTGTGTGATTCTCCCAGAACTACTACATGAGTCGCCGTTCAATTCAAGACTCTGAGAGTGGGGGAAGCTTATCTCAACGAACAAGCTTCCAACACGATTCTCCACAGAATTCTAGCAAGGCCGGAGTAGTCATCACATCGTTCCGGCAGTCGCAGAGAAGGTTAGTTTAATGTGGCAGCTTTTAAAAACATCAACACAAAATAACCACCTCTATTTTTATATTCCCGCAAAAACAATGATATTTTTTTCAAACATTTATTATTAAATTAGTTGTTGTGTTTTTTGGATGTTAAATCATACATTTTTGTTTATTTCAAACTTTATTTACTCTTTCTTCATAAAGTTCGAGTCAATAAGTAGAGCCCGGATTTTGTGTTGTATTAACGCACAAAATATGTAGCACAATCATTTAAAATGTGAAAATATTTAACATTGAATAAGCCTTCTTTCCCCTCATTAATAATAAATACATATATTATTGAATCAAAATTTAATTTTACTGTTGAAAATTTCTAAAGGAAGTAATAGAAAACATTTTCTAAATATACACAACTACAAATACTTTTTAGCGAGTTGTATTATATTATTATATTATTTTACACCACTTAAATTTCCCATTAGTTTTTTTATCACCAAGTCTTACTGCCTTTTCAGGTTTATCACATATATGATAATTACTTTGATGGGGTAGGGGTGAGGAAGGAAGCATTTTAGAGGCAATACACCAGCATTTGCATGGAAGGAGAGTGGGAAATAACTCTCAGTAGACCTGACCGGTATCTTTTGTCTTCAGCGGGTCATCATTTCCCAAGAATGACGCCTTAGACCACTCGGCCAAAGAAGTGGGTGTCCCATTAATTAAACACTTCAAATAAATATTATTATATAACTGATTTTAGAAATAATATAAAAGCAAACTTTCAATGAAACCTCCACTGAAAACAAGTGAACGTCAGACCACTCCCATATTTTTAAAGTCAGTTTCATATAGTTAATTTTTTCAGTCCGAGCTTAAATGTTTGGTCTCAACATAGTAGCCATTATCAATACTACACCTATATGTATAGATATGGTTGGTCTTGTTTACCTTTCAAGGGACCATACTATCGTGACAAACTTCAAATTACATTTCTTGATTGATTTAGGGTTCTGTTTTAGTAGTTGGTTCTTTGCCTTGCAGCTTTATATCCATTTATTCTCCTGACCAAAACATGACTGGAGAATAACGTAGTCGAATCCAAGAATTATAGTTTTTATAACTCGTCGACTTGTGTTTACAAACTGACACGTTGCATGAGAAATGTGCTGCTGAGGCCACTATCTGGCAACTTCCCACTATTTCCTCTTCACAACATGAGAAATGTCAAAACACAAAGTTGCTCCTGTAATCCTGACGAGCCAGCTAACCTGTCTTGGACTTTGCTCACTGCCATCCCTTCACTGTATACATTCTTTGATGGAAGTACAAGTTGCTTGATAATTAGTGACACATCATTCAAAAGTATTTTCCCTATAAAAGACATATAAATAATACCACAATTAAAAAACACACAAAATATGTAAGTTTATGTATTATCTAAAAAAATATATAGAATTCAGTATAATATGTAAAATTAAAAGTGAAAATACAATCCCATACAACCTAATTTTCTGACATTTGACTTTTAACATTTCTATCTTGCAGGATTAAAATATGTAATTAGATCAAAATCCTGGCTCTACTAATAAGTGATTGATTAAGAAGTTGAATATGTTGGGAATTAAACACCCCACACCAAAATCTTGAGACGTTCCATTACTTCTTCTTGAAGTTATCTTGAGTGTATTGTAAATCTCAAATAATAGACTTATAATGAATTACTATGAAGTTTTGAGATGTGTGAAGATAAAATTACTAATATTTCTGGGAATTTTATTCAAAACTTGGTTGTAAACTAATTAAAAAATATAAATATTCTGCATCTTGATTGTCTGTACCTTCCTGTGCAGATTTGTTTGTTTGAATTAGTGAAACTTATTACTGTCACTTGTCTACATATTCATGTTTACAGGTCTCAACATAATTTCATTTCACAATACTCCAACACATTCATCTTTTTATTTTCATACAAAAGTATTTCATTTTTTCTTTATTAAAAAAAATGGCTATTTTTCTATTACCAACAAACATTTTACAAATATTATGTTGCTGTCACAGTTTGAAAATATTTTCCTCAAATCTATTAAATAGCTAATTGGTATTAATTAAAATGAATAGTGCTATAAAATATGATACTCTTAAAATAATGTTATATTAGTTTGTTCAGGAATGTTATGAAGGCTGGTTTTTATTATAATGATTTCATGCTCAACCCCTAATAATCATCAAAATAGCTCTAACATAATCATTCCAATTAAAAAAAAAATAAAAAAAATTATTTTTTAAAAAAAAAGCTGTTTTAATGTTGTTTTTAATTTGAATCCCAAGTTTTTTTTAGTCCTTGAATTTTAAATATCCTTGAAGTCTAGAAAACCTTTTTTCCTTGTACCCCCCCAAACACATCTATGTCCATATTGTGGTTTGATTGTTTATTTTTACCATTTTTCTGTTCTCAGTTGTGATTTGCTTGTGGTGTTTTTTGTCAAGTGATGTATTTGTACATGTTTCCGTTCAAATCAGCATTGGACATGATCTGTGGTGAGTAGTGTACTTCATTAGCGCATGCTAATTAGCGAGCATGATGTTTGAACGTGGATTTGGAGAGGATTGAACCATGAGTAGCTCCTATAATCAATATTGTTAACCTAATGTGGTCAAAGAAAGCCCAGTTTTACTTTGTTCCTTTGAAAAAAGACAGGCATAAGTGTACATGCAGACTAAATGTCAGCCTTATCTGGTCCACTTTACTGCTAACAAGGTCACGGTTCAAATTCTGGCTGGCTATACTTAGGATGTTTTTCCTTAAATGGTGTCCCACTCTCTATCCCCATGAAATGTGGATACATTTTATTGACATTAATTAATAACAATAATTCATTAAATGGTAATCGCTTTTAATAGATTTATAGTTCTACTTTTTGTGCATAAAAATACTTTTGGCAACTTTGCATGCTTTGTAATAATAGGAATGCAAGAATAAATGGTGATAGCTTGATATTTGTTAATTTGGTTCTCATTAGGTTTGTTGGCCTTGTCGTAGTTTTCTCTCAATAATAGTGTCATGCTAATTGCCTGATTGGTTGTAAAACCCTCAACACTTTGTGAGGAAATAGACAGTTTCTAATTTGATCATCAGTGTAATTTAGATGAATTGATGAAACCTTCCTTGGATTACAATGTACAAAAGGAATATTTCTGAAAATTTAAAAATTGTGTCAAACTCTAAACATGAACAAATGAAGCAAAAAGTTTATTTATCTTACAAGTATTTTAAGAATCTACCTTACTCTAAAATTTAGAGCCCGGATTTGTGTGTTGTATTAACGCACAAAATATGTAGCACAATCATTTAAAATGTGAAAATATTTAACATTGAATAAGCCTTCTTTCCCCTCATTAATAATAAATACATATAATATTGAATCAAAATTTAATTTTACTGTTGAAAATTTCTAAAGGAAGTAATAGAAAACATTTTCTAAATATACACAACTACAAATACTTTTTAGCGAGTTGTATTATATTATTATATTATTTTACACCACTTAAATTTCCCATTAGTTTTTTTTATCACCAAGTCTTACTGCCTTTTCAGGTTTATCACATATATGATAATTACTTTGATGGGGTAGGGGTGAGGAAGGAAGCATTTTAGAGGCAATACACCAGCATTTGCATGGAAGGAGAGTGGGAAATAACTCTCAGTAGACCTGACCGGTATCTTTTGTCTTCAGCGGGTCATTATTTCCCAAGAATGACGCCTTAGACCACTCGGCCAAAGAAGTGGGTGTCCCATTAATTAAACACTTCAAATAAATATTATTATATAACTGATTTTAGAAATAATATAAAAGCAAACTTTCAATGAAACCTCCACTGAAAACAAGTGAACGTCAGACCACTCCCATATTTTTAAAGTCAGTTTCATATAGTTAATTTTTTCAGTCCGAGCTTAAATGTTTGGTCTCAACATAGTAGCCATTATCAATACTACACCTATATGTATAGATATGGTTGGTCTTGTTTACCTTTCAAGGGACCATACTATCGTGACAAACTTCAAATTACATTTCTTGATTGATTTAGGGTTCTGTTTTAGTAGTTGGTTCTTTGCCTTGCAGCTTTATATCCATTTATTCTCCTGACCAAAACATGACTGGAGAATAACGTAGTCGAATCCAAGAATTATAGTTTTTATAACTCGTCGACTTGTGTTTACAAACTGACACGTTGCATGAGAAATGTGCTGCTGAGGCCACTATCTGGCAACTTCCCACTATTTCCTCTTCACAACATGAGAAATGTCAAAACACAAAGTTGCTCCTGTAATCCTGACGAGCCAGCTAACCTGTCTTGGACTTTGCTCACTGCCATCCCTTCACTGTATACATTCTTTGATGGAAGTACAAGTTGCTTGATAATTAGTGACACATCATTCAAAAGTATTTTCCCTATAAAAGACATATAAATAATACCACAATTAAAAAACACACAAAATATGTAAGTTTATGTATTATCTAAAAAAATATATAGAATTCAGTATAATATGTAAAATTAAAAGTGAAAATACAATCCCATACAACCTAATTTTCTGACATTTGACTTTTAACATTTCTATCTTGCAGGATTAAAATATGTAATTAGATCAAAATCCTGGCTCTACTAATATTACATTATTTTACACTGATTTTATGTATTCATAAGTAATAAGCTATCGGATCATACAATTTTATGTCACAATGAGTATAATTTATGTTATTATAATAATGAATATAATTTGAACAGTATATTTTGTACTCTTTGTGTATAGTTACTAATATTTTGTAGTAAAGCTGCTACCATTTTTATTATTTCATGTTTTACAAGGACTTAATACACCAGAATCACAAGTATCTTGAACCTACTGATCCATACATATTGTTTCAGTGAAAATAAAGAATAATGATTGATCTTGGGTCAAATTTGAATCTTTATTTTGGTCTCAAAATTGAAACCTAAACTTTGATTTGATTTGGATTCTACCTTTAGTTAAATTGGACCTAGCTCTAGTAAACATCATAACAGGTTCAAAAAAAAAAATCTGATTCACAATTTTTAATATAAAAAATAAACTGAAATTGTGGGATTGAAAGAGCCTAACCGTAAAATAATATTTTAGTCCCATGTGTGGATCCCTTGTTTTATAGAATGTTTCAACTTTGTTGTTATTCCTATTGTCAAGAAGACAAACAATGAAACAAGTTTGAATGTTTAGTTCACTGCAATACACGATCATTTGAAATATCGATAACTTTACCAAATCGGCGTTATTATTTTACAACAGAATAACTAGGGAATTTGGAGCCAATTGTAACTTGTTACACTTAATTAACAAGTTTGACTTATTCTTTAAGATGAGGGAAATTGTTTACTACTTCGCTTCAGATGGATGCACATCTGGCTTTATGCACCAATTACACTTCCACCAGAGCAACCCAGGTTTTTACGATATATCGGTCCTCCAAATTCTAGATCACACTGAAATTGCTTTTGTTTTATTAATCAGAGTATTTTTTGTTTGCCGAGAGGTATGTAAAATATTATTTCTATCAGAGGTGATAGCATTCAAGTCTAGGCTTGATCAACTCTTTCTTTTCAGTCACATAAATATCCTCCTGAATCTTATTATTATTATTATTATTATTATTATTAGCACCGCGTCTTACTACCCGTTCGGGTTATACGCACTTACGCTAATGTGTAATGGTAGGGTGATTGTGAGATGAAATGGAATCCGAACCACGGTGGAGGCCTGGCATTCCTCACATTCACAAGTTGTGATTAATACACATCTTGTCAGAGGTGAAGGAAGGGTTTGGCAATCAGATAAATCAATGCTCCTGAATCTTAACCTTCAGAAACATGTTATTATGTTTGTTTTGTGTGTTGATAGGAGCAGCACATCAACAGCGGCTGCAGCATTTGCGATAGCTACGTCGGCATCCAGCAACCCTAGGGATCATGTGTCTATGGGAGCCAAGATCCCTGTGGGGCGGAGCAGTGTTGGGGACACTAGCATCAGGAGTGGAAGTTGCAACAGGAGGAAAGAATCGGTCATGTCGACAGCTGCCACCATGCGAGTCCTCAATGTGTTGAGACACTGGGTCTCTAAACACTCGCAGGTGACACATACTCTCTTTCAAAGATTGTTGATCTTGCTGATTGTGGTTGTAAAATGCTGACACATTTCTGTTATTTGTGTGTCAGGACTTTGAACAGGACCAGCGAATGAAGAATCTAACCATAGAGTTCCTGGATGACATCATCTACAGTCCCAACTTGCTGCCTGCTGAACACAAGGCTGCGTCACAGTTGTTGCGTCTTATAACCAAGGAGGAGCCCGAGAGTGGGCGAGTGGACCTCAGCAGACTACTCGCTCCACCATTGGTAGACACTAGACACTGCTTCTAATGGTTGTCTGTAATAGTAGTTCTGAAAATATTGTTGTTGTATTCTTGAGAGTGACCTTGATGTTATTGTTTCAGACTCGAAGTAAAGAGAACATAGAAACTCTTTCCGCTCTGGAGATCGCGGAGCAGATGACTTACGTCGACCACCAAATATTTATTGCAATTAGTAGCGAGTAAGTAACCTACTTATTTTAATCATCACTGAAATAGATTGCAACACCAGAGTACACACAGAGTAAGATGTCACTCTCGTCCGGTCGGTGTAGAGGTTGGGGTTTGAATCTAGGCTGGATATACTTGGGATGGTTTTACACTCTCCACACTCAAATGTCGGTATATTTCTTCTAACTTCTACCTTTATTACTGGTAAATAATTTGTTTGAATATACAACCGTTTCAGATGGGTAGTAAGACATGGTGCATACAAAAAAAGTTAATATTTCCTAAGAATTTGTGGCACACAATTGAACATTATGATTTGTCTAAAGCTAACCCATGTAAAGTCATATATTTGTTATCTGACTACAGGGAGTTCCTGGGACAAGCCTGGATGAAGACCGACAAAGCTACAAAAGCTCCACATATCATACTAATGACCAGACGTTTTAACGAGGTAATGTTATCACTTGCACTATCACTATTAGAATGGTCAAATGGGGCACTTGCAGAACACATGGACTAGACATTCATAATAGTCTATAATATATCTTAGCTCCTTTGAATATACATTGACTATAGGGAACACGACTGTCTTTTCTTCTTTTTTTTTACAGTAAAGTGTACAATTTACAAAAATATAACTTTATATAAAAAAACATCTCTTTTCATTGTTTGGGGCACACAACATTGTCTTTTTGTTCTTGGAACCCTAGTCAACCTTATTAGTATGTTAACTCTTTAAACTAAATTAAGACGATGCCAAAATATTAAAACTATGTTTGTGTGCAACTTTTTCTACGTTATAAACCAGAATAAAAATGTAACATTTGTGCATTGAATTCTCCCACATCTTTTCACTACATTTTAAATTTATTAATTTTATCTGTCTCAATTTCCAATATGGTAAAATAATGTAGCCGTTGTTAAACATAAAATGATGTTACATTGTTGTCCCCACAGATGTCCCAGTTAGTAGTGTCGGAGATAGTGCGAAGGTCAAGCATGACCTCACGTATTGCTGCAATAGAGAAGTGGGCGGCAGTGGCTGATATTTCTCGTTGTTTACACAACTTCAACGGAGTTTTGCAAGTATGTGCAGCCTTCACAAACAGTTCAGTGTTCCGACTCAAGAAAACTTGGGAGAAAGTGTCCAAGACAGTAAGTTGTGAGAAAGTGTGTTTCTCTGATTTATTGTGTGTTTCACAACTTGCTGAGTATCTTGCTCCAGCTTGACTTTAAATGAAACATACCCCTCATAAAGGGAGAATAGAAGATAATCCATGCGCACGCTCATACATTTGAAAGGTAGCCACTAGGCTAAGCAAGTTGAAACTCATTGGAAATCTGCAAAGCATGTTTTTTTAGTTTAAATTGAAGTATCGAATAGTAATAATTAATAAGCTTTTACTTTACCTCACAAGAGTTGTTATTAAAAATATATTAATATATTTTAGGCATATTATGGTATTTGCAACGGCCTAATAAGCTGAATATTATAAAATTTGAATGGATATTGATTATATCAAAGCCTCGCAGACTGCTATATCCCATAAAAAACTGGTTTTATTTAATGATAAATCACTTTATATTGTGATGGCTGATAAGTCTTTGTAAAGGACAATAAAATGGTTATTAATATATTAATATTTTTCACCTAAAAATGCTAAATTTTTTGATAGCTTCAAAATGTCATCATAATCTCAACTGAATGACTTAGTAAGTAAAAATGTTTGGTAGCTCTTGAATTGGTTTAACCTTGCAATCATTTTTTAACTCTTCAATTCTTAGGACTTATTTCTTTCTCCAAAAATATTAGCATAGTGGGCACTGCAATTCACCTTTAATAAGGAAGTTAACTACATTATAAGTTTATTTTGGTGCAGCACTTTTTAAAAAAATACCTGGGTTCGCAATTTCTTGCAACCTAAATTGCCTAGTTTCAGTTGAGGGCAACATTTTATTTGTTTGCTTAAATTTTTCATTTTTTTACTAGCTTTTGTGATTTAGTTACTTGACAAAGTTTGGACGAGTGTAAAGCTCTACTTGTGTTGTCATCTCTTTCAGACCAAACAAACAATTGAGAAACTACAGGCGATTGTTTCCTCTGACGGAAGGTTCCGAAGTTTGAGAGACGCGTTGCATCGCTGTGATCCGCCATGCATACCCTATCTGGGAATGTACCTAACAGACCTCTCCTTCATAGAAGAAGGAACACCTAACTTTACTGATGATGGACTGCTCAATTTCTCCAAGATGAGGATGGTTTGTAACTTTCACCACCAGATAAAATAAAAGTATTGTTAATCTTGTCCACCAAACACACAACTTCCTCACGTGCTAACGCCAACTAGCAGGGCCATGTCTAGAGGGGGAGGGGCATTTGCCACAGGCCTCACATTTTCTTAAAATGGCCCTGCTAACTAAGACAAAAGATAATTTTCTTGACTGGAACATTTGGTCCATCACTTCTTGTCATAACTATCCTAATCAGTTCATTCCAGACTGACCAACATAACATATATACAATCTTGCTACAGAGTATATTACAATCGCTTTATATTTGTAAGAAGGTACAGGAAAGGTGAATAGAAACATATAAAAGGAACAAACACAACCTGGCTCTTACAATGAAAAGAACAACACAGTTCACACTTTACATTGCAGCCATTGCCTCTTGTGTTTGTTCCTTTTATATGTTTCTCACCACCTTTCCTGTACCTTCTTACAAATATAAAGTGATTGTCTCATAATGAGAAAAGAGGTTTTCATTATTGAGAGTATATTACAAGTAATTCAAGGATTTTATAATTTATAACACTCAAAATTTGGATTTATCTCTTTAACTTTGTTGCAGCTCATACAGACAACATTTAATTGTTAAATTGTGCCAGCAGAAGTCTGTATGCTGCTAAATCTAACTTCTCTGAGGATTACATAATCTTTATAACATATCACTAAATAATTACAATGTAATTGTAGAGCAAAAAAACAAATGACAGTAAAAACCTCCAATATTTCATTGGCACATGACATGTTCCTGAAATACTCTGGACTGTTCCTCCTGAGATAGTAGACTGAACTGTTCCTCCTGAGATAGTAGACTGAACTGTTCCTCTTGAGATAGTAGTAGACTGAACTGTTCCTCTTGAGATAGTAGTAGACTGAACTGTTCCTCTTGAGATAGTAGTAGACTGAACTGTTCCTCTTGAGATAGTAGTAGACTGGACTGTTCCTCTTGAGATAGTAGTAGACTGAACTGTTCCTCTTGAGATAGTAGTAGACTGAACTGTCCCTCCTGAGATAGTAGTAGACTGAACTGTTCCTCTTGAGATAGTAGTAGACTGAACTGTTCCTCTTGAGATAGTAGTAGACTGACTGTCCCTCTTGAATAGTAGTAGACTGAACTGTTCCTCTTGAGATAGTAGTAGACTGAACTGTTCCTCTTGAAATAGTAGTAGACTGAACTGTTCCTCCTGAGATAGTAGTAACTGACTGTCCCTCTTGAGATAGTAGTAGACTGGACTGTCCCTCCTGAATAGTAGTAGACTGAACTGTCCCTCTTGAGATAGTAGTAGACTGAACTGTTCCTCTTGAGATAGTAGTAGATTGAACTGTTCCTCCTGAGATAGTAGTAGACTGGACTGTCCCTCTTGAGATAGTAGTAGACTGGACTGTCCCTCTTGAGATAGTAGTAGACTGAACTGTCCCTCTTGAGATAGTAGTAGACTGAACTGTCCCTCCTGAAATAGTAGTAGACTGGACTGTCCCTCCTGAGATAGTAGTAGACTGGACTGTCCCTCCTGAGATAGTAGTAGACTGGAAATGTCCCTCCTGAGATAGTAGTAGACTGGACTGTCCCTCCTGAGATAGTAGTAGACTGGACTGTCCCTCCTGAGATAGTAGTAGACTGGACTGTCCCTCCTGAGATAGTAGTAGACTGAACTGTTCCTCTTGAGATAGTAGTAGACTGAACTGTTCCTCTTGAGATAGTAGTAGACTGAACTGTTCCTCTTGAGATAGTAGTAGACTGAACTGTCCCTCCTGAGATAGTAGTAGACTGAACTGTTCCTCTTGAGATAGTAGTAGACTGAACTGTTCCTCTTGAGATAGTAGTAGACTGGACTGTCCCTCTTGAGATAGTAGTAGACTGAACTGTTCCTCTTGAGATAGTAGTAGACTGAACTGTCCTCTTGAAATAGTAGTAGACTGAACTGTTCCTCCTGAGATAGTAGTAGACTGGACTGTCCCTCTTGAGATAGTAGTAGACTGGACTGTCCCTCCTGAAATAGTAGTAGACTGAACTGTCCCTCTTGAGATAGTAGTAGACTGAACTGTTCCTCTTGAGATAGTAGTAGATTGAACTGTTCCTCCTGAGATAGTAGTAGACTGGACTGTTCCTCTTGAGATAGTAGTAGACTGGACTGTTCCTCCTGAGATAGTAGTAGACTGGACTGTTCCTCCTGAGATAGTAGTAGACTGGACTGTTCCTCCTGAGATAGTAGTAGACTAGACTGTCCCTCCTGAGATTAGTAGTAGACTGAACTGTCCCTCCTTGAGATAGTAGTAGACTGAACTGTCCCTCCTGAAATAGTAGTAGACTGGACTGTCCCCTCCTGAGATAGTAGTAGACTGGACTGTCCCTCCTGAGATAGTAGTAGACTGGACTGTCCCTCCTGAGATAGTAGTAGACTGGACTGTCCTCTGAATAGTAAGACTGCGTCCTCTGAGATATAGAACTGACTGTCCCTCCTGGAAATGTCTGTGGTCTCGAAGTAATCAAGCTTATAAATTTTTGTTTGTTCTTAATTTTCTTCCACAACTGATAATGCCATCAATGTAGTATTCTAGCCAAGATTAGATGAACCATCTTTGAGTGCCACCTCAATGGCTCAATGGCATGTTTGTTCCAGATCGCCCATGTCATTCGAGAGATTCGACATTTCCAACAAACACCATACAAGATTGACCTAAGTACTAAGGTCACAAACTACCTTCTTGATACAAGTCTCCTATTGGATGATGATGAGTTGTATCGCATGTCGTTAGAGATTGAACCAAGGACCTCTAGATTGAGTTCATCTGCAATCGGGCAGCTACCTCTTACTTCACAGTCACTCACAAGGTCGTAAGTTATCCTGATGGGCCTCACATCAAGCAATGTCCATAGTCATCTTCACATGGTAGTAAATACTACATATGGTACAATCTGTTTGTAAGACAGAGGGCTGTTTCAATATGTTTTGTTTCTGCTTGTAAGACTGAGGGCTGCTTCAGTACTTTGTGTTTCTACTTGACAGACTGAAGGTTGGGCAGCATGTTTACAAGTCACTATATACTATCTTGTAAGGGAAGATTGTAGGTTTTTTAAATTAAAAAAACTAGAATTTTTCATAAATAGAGGCATGCAAAAGGTGTGATTATTTTTTGGGGAAAAGCTCTTTTTCTCAAAAAGCAATAATATAGTATGCTATAGGTGGTGTTATTATTTACGTCAATACAAGTCTAATTACTATTTATTAAAATTAGGGTTAGGCTATAATACCCGCATTTTGATGCACAACCATCTATCCACCAACATTAGGTCACTGGTATATGGTGAGAACACATTGGCAATGTCATGGCTCCATTATGACTCAAAGTGGTGCTAATGTATTCTGGACTTGTTCCAAAACTAGTATTTATTCTTTATTTCTCCATGGCAAGTATTGTAAAATAAACTATTCTTAGAGCCCTCAAATAAAAACATTGCCATTGTGGCCACAATTATTTTCCTAAGGTTCATAGTTTTATCAGTCAGAATATTGTTGTACACGTCTGTATGTCGCAAGAAATCTTTGAAAGTTAACATTTGAACATGTTAACCAAATTGTCTCTTCACGTTTCATAGCATATACTTGGTTTGACAAAGATACTGCCTGCTGCGCTTTATATTGTCCACAAAGGATGCCACAGTCTACAAGTTCGCATGTGCATTGGTTTTTTTTTAATTTAAAAATTCAAGGGCAAATTTTTTAATGCATGGCATTTAATTTAAAAATTGTCTAAATAATAATAGTTAGCACTGTATCTTACTACCTGTTCGGATTATACGCTAAAAATTGCCTAAAACTAATGATGGTACATGTCATATGAAAGCTTATAAAAAATAAGCTACACAACTTTTTTTTTCCCAGCCTTCTATCTCAGTTTTAGCTTGAGTAATCATTTATTCATTTATGTTTTAATTGTGTGTCACTGGAAAATTGCGACTTTTTTGAGAGTTTAGAAGCTCATAACTTAACTACTGCAGATAAAAATCTTAACATTTGGAAATTTTTCTATTTTTGGGTTACATTAGATGAGCCATATTTGAAAAACTTCCAAGCGGGTAAGGTTCTAAGTGTTAAAAAAGGGATTTGATTAAGAACAAAAATAAAGTTGAATACATTTAATATTTGAAAGCCATCAAAATGTGTTATGAAAGTTGAATGCTAAAGGAAGAGGTGTCTTTCAAGTTTCCTGACTCTCCATACAGCTAGTAACAGGGTTGGTAGTAAGCCCAGTGTAGGTTAGACCTCGCCATCTTTGTTGTGATATCACATCTAACATGTATGTGAATAGTTCTATGGTCGTCATAAAGGAACATTGACAGTTAGATGTAACCCTTGTCATACTAATTATAAGAACAATAACATTAACACATTAATATTGGCCCTAAAAGTGCTTAATTTTGTGTTTCATTTAAATTTTTTACAAAATTAGAACAGTTAATTTGCCTTGTTTGACTTTTTATTTGGGGACTCACATTATTTTCTTCATACTAGTCACTGAAGTTGTGTGAGAGTTTGCTGCAATAAATAATCTATTATAATCTGTGTGATGTTGTGAAAATTGATCCTATTGGTACAGTATTGTTCAAACTGTTAATTCAACACAATGTTCAGTGTTATTAGAGGTGGTGTACCATATCACATGCTCAGGGGCCATTAGTTCTATTCCTTGAGAACATGGACTTGTTTTATTTTAGAAATATATATCCTGTCTGTAAACCAGTTTTTGAATCAAAGTTTATTTTAGTATCAAGTGATGCCATCTTGCTCGCATTGACATGACATGACATTATCTAAGTTAACAAGCTAGATGTTGTGTAAAATGTGTTAAAATGTATGAAAAATGAGCTGGAAGTGTGGTTTGAAAATGTAGCACATGTTTCATTAAAATAATCTTAGGGTCTAGGAAGAGAATATTTCTCCCTGACCTTGGTATGTCTTCCTTACAAGTGATGTCACTGTTCAGACTCTTAAGCCAACATATCAAGCACAGAGTTCAACTGCTCTCCATATCTGCCTGGTTTAGAAAGATGAGAGATCTGCAATTGAGCTTAATTTTTAACAATTCTAAAGTTTTAATTTGATAAAATAGTGGTAACCTAACTTGATTTGGGTTGGTTTGTGGTGGTTCAAACCACTAAGCTAATATTGAGTTGTTCTCTCACTGATGCTGGCAATACAATACAGTATTGTTGAAAGGTTTATTAACCTTAAACTGATTATAGTTTGTCAATGTATACAGATGAAAGGTAATCTTACACAAACAATATACTCACTGATTTCAGTTTAATGTTTGATTGAAGATCATTTATAAATTTATGGTTGAAAAGATGATGGTTGCCTATTTTGAGGCAGGGATAGTTGTTACCAGTGCCGTAACTAGCCTTTCATGTGCCCTGTGCAAGCTTTGTGTGCAGGGGTTAGTTAGGGGGGTGTAAACCCCCCCTCCCCCATGTTGGTTAAAAGCTTGAAAGTTGGTAATTTTGTAATATTTGAGATCTGGAGTTGGGAAATTCTAGGCTTAATTTCCCAACTGTTGATCCCTACTCTACAAAAAATTCCAACTTCAAAAATCGTCAAACATTTAAAGGAGATTCCTTGTTTAGTAGATTATAGAAATCTTAGTTAATCAAGTAGTCTAGTAGCGCCGTTGTCAGTAGGCAGACACAACGGCCGGTGAGTGTATGCCGAATGTGGTATGGAAACGAATAATAAGGGAACATGAGCTGCCCAATAGCAAAATTTCATTCAGCTTGAAGTGGCAGCATTGTCAGTAATGTTTTATTTATGGTTTAATATTTTTGGTTGTGACTTTCGTGGCTGCTAGACTGTCGCAATTTTGTGATTCAAATTATTATATGTTGTACAGCCAATGCCTTAATTAGGGCTTTATTAAATTTTGAAGGTATAAATGCAGAGAATGTTATGCAACATTTTATTGTTTTTTTATCGAAAGCTCTGACTGATGAAATGAGGACATTGAGATTAGTGTTGATGTTTGACTTCTGAAATACACACTAATTTTTCTAGCAAGTATCCATACTAGTTTGAATTGAAATGATGTATCTTATTTCATTGTTTATTAAAATAGGCTTTCATGAAAACAATTTAAATAGGCTCAAAGCAACAATGAAGGAAGAGGAGTAATAAGACTGTGTGACATTGTTACAACTCTGATAATTCTTCATTTGGTTAAGTAGACCAGAGGTTCCCAATTTTTTTTGGCCACGGAACCCTAATTGATCATACTTTTTTTGGCGGAACCCCATTTTGATAATAACAAAAGTGATTGTACCTTGTAGTGTAGTTTGAATATTTTCATGTTTGGCATTGAAAAGAAAGAATAATTATAAATAAAAAATAATTATTATAAGTATTATAAAACATTTATCGTACAAAAAAAAGTAACTATTTAATGTGAAGAATGAAATATTCACATATTTACTTATAATAGCACTAAAATTAGGCTTAATGTCTGACAATTGAACGCGAAGATCTGGAGCTGCATCCAGTGTGTTTCTGTACTTGTTTTTGGTGTAAGTGTAAGCTGAAAAACCAGTTTCGCATCGGTAAGTCGTCACAAACGGAAGCAGAACCATAATAGCCTTCTCAACTCGGAACCCCTTTGACCCTTCCACGGAACACCTTTTGGGAAACGCTGAAGTAGACTACATTAAACAAAAACTAAGTTTTTTTCACCCTTTAACACATTCAAATTTGAGATACATTTTTAAATTCATTCTTTAGTGTTCAATTTGCATGAAATTTCGTATAACCATGTTGTTTAGAGTGCTGATTTCGAATTTACCATAAGTTATTTAATAAAATGTCAGGGAAAGCCCCTTTATCCTCACGCGTTAAGTTACAATATGTTTTGAATAGTTTATTGACGTACCAGTATTAACATTGTAGGGCAACTTCCATGAAGTTATGAAGCAGGACATTAGTAGACAGGTATCATAATACTGTAGAAATATTAATAAATTCCATTGTTGAAAATGTTTTTAAATAAACATGACCAAATTGCTAATTTTTTGATAAAGTGACGAGCGAGTTCTACATCTCAGGGAGCTTACTGGTTAAATATTGCTTCTAAGTGTGTTATAATAAAGCAGCGGTTTTCAACTTGAGGGTCGCAGCGTTTTTTGGGTGGGGTCACAATATAGAGGTTTTAGCTTTATATTTATTTTTTCAAGGATTTTAATGATTATAAGAAGATACGAGAATCTAATAGTAACGTAAGATGTTAAAGTGCTAAAAACGACCTAGTTACTACTTAGGTTCCTTTTGGCTATTCCATTCTGATAGCAAGTATCCATGACTTGGTTTACTGTGGCAACCTTGTAGTGCTGCTAGTATAATATAAAATCATCCCCCAACCCCAGGTTTGTTGATTCTCTTTTACTACATATTAATCACATATAATCATTATTATAAGCAATTTATAGTAATTAAAACAAGCATTAGTGGACATGCGTTCGTTGGTGAAGGTGAAGTAAGGATTTTAATTCTGGCCAGGGATAGTTTATCCTAATATCCTTACAAGCAAATAAGGGTACATTTGTTCTAAATTTTACCTATCACACTGGTGTAGCTAACTGTAGATAGTCCGGGCTGGTAGTAATAAACAGTGAACAAAACTTAAAAACTATTATTTGAACGCTTTTAATTTATCAAAGGGTCGCGATGGCCGCAGAGAGAAAAGTTGTGGTCAAACACCACAAAATGTTGGAAACCGCTGTAATAAAGTCAGTTAAATTTTTTAATATAAAATACACGATTTGAACAATATCTGCAAATCTAAACAAGCCAATTGGATATCTAATTCAGATACAGGTAAACTGGAATAAATGATAATTAAGTTATTTCCTTAAGCACTGAAAAAGCCCTGTAGCTTTAAAAATCCAGTATGAACAAATAAATAAATTTAAAAATACAGTATGAACCAATAAATAAATAAATTTAAAAATACAGTATGAACAAATAAATCAATTTAAAAGTACAGTATGAACAAATAAATAAATAAATTTAAAAATAGTTGCCTAGAAGCTCGGTTCAAGGCTTGATTATCACCTTCTTGCTACTTGGGAATTTTTCTAATTTCAAAATGCTTAATAGTTGGGAAAAACACTGTTTCACCCCCTCCACCCCCACCCCAGTATATTTTGTGCAACGCCCCTGTTTGTGTGAGGGTGAATTAATTATAAAACAAATAGGATGCAACAAACAAATATTTTTTGTGCACTCAAGAAATATAAAATATCATTCACATATACTTATAAATAACTATAATTATTTTAATTGCACTTTTCTGGATTTCAATATAACAAATTCATTGATTAAATCATCATAATTAATATTTTTTATTGAAAGATTGAATAGTAACTGTTCTTGTCCGATAGTCGATCTTAAATAAGTCTTAACTAATTAATTTTAATTTGCTAAAACTTCTCTCACACAAACAAGTATAAACGGAAAGAGTGAGAAATATTCGGAGAGTAAAATTGATATTCGGATATGACTTAATCAATCATTCAATCAAAGTCATGAAGAGCCTGTATAATATCAAGAGGAGTTGCAGTTGGAATGTTTATATTAGTGTCGGGCGAGGCTTCACACCAACGCTTTAAATTTAAAATGTGAGCTCGTACATATTTAAATACACACTTTGTTATACTTAGGGCCGGTCTTATGACTACTGGCTAAATATTTCTATCAGGAGGTTAAAGTTAGCTACCATTTAAAGGTTATCGGCCACTTTAATATTTTATGCGTTTTTATGAACTGAATTTAGCTGCTGGATAGCTATCTGTAGGATAAATATATTTTTACATAGAAAAAGCAAGGTTGGTACTGTTTTTACTTGTGTGCGCATGCATATAAACCCTGTTGCTACCGTTACAACCTGGCTAGTGGCTGCAATGCTCAACATATGTTAAATAATGGCGGCTAAACGAGTGCGAGGAAACAGATGGCGTGACGTGGGCGCAGAAGCTAGGTTGTCTTGCAAGTACTAATTTTGGTGTCTGCCAAAATGTGGGCAATAATTTGGTACAACGTTTACAAAATTTAATTTACTGTACTGACATTTAAATAATTTATTCTTATACAACTCTACAAATAGCTTGTCATTTTTTGTAAAACTTTTATTTAAATGTTCTAAATTTATATACAGCTAGAACCTGGGCCTGTGCTTACTTAGCACGTGAACCAAGATTTTAACCTAAAAACAGATTCTGATAGATGAAACCTTATTAAAAACAACGTGTCACTACGGCAACAACCATTTTAACTTTCAGATAAAAGTTATCAGGTACTTGAACCTCCTGATAAAAATGTGATGGATAAATACATTTTATCTGGCAGATAAATGCTATATTGCAGGCACTTTTAACTTATCCACAAGATCAAAATATTTATCTACCAGATTAATATCTATCCAGGAGTCATAAGACCGGCCCTTAGTAGTGAGATCTGCAGCCGTTTTTTGTAAATCATCAACGCTCATCATTTCCAAAGGCTAGCCACAGAGAAAGCAAAAATTGTCATAGACGCTCGGTTATTTATAATGCCAATCTATTTAAGACAATTGTGTCAATAACAGTGTAAATTTCCATTTTAAATAATTCTTTGGGTGTTATTCTACTTCCTTCATCAGGTCATCTATTTCCATTCTTTTAACTAAAATGTTTGCTTCCAGAATATTTTATTCAAAACCTGTTTCTCGTTGTCCTTGTAGAGTACCACGTGGTCCATAAATTAATTTTGTTACATGTTCAATTGATAGATCTTTTGGTGTTAATGTTTTATTTGTTTGTTTGATTCATTTCCATTCCACACAGAAAGAGTACAGATAAATACATAGGTAAGCTATAGTGCAACAAACTTCTTACATTTAATACATCTTCCAGAATTGATAATCATTTGCGATTATTTCTTTACTTCGGATGATTGTAAACATAGCGACTCTATTGCATTGGCCTTTGATGACCACTTTGTATAAAAAAAACTTTTAAGTAGGAATTTTAAAGAATTCATTAAAATTTCTCATCGTGTTGTTGAGGACTAGTAGCAAAATAAGTGATCATTTCTGATGTATCTTGGACACTAAATGTATCACAAGTCGATGTCAAACTAGTTAACAAACAGCGTCAACAATATTTTCAGCTGTGGCCATTGAGTAAAAAGTGGCATAAACATAAACATTCGCTCTAATTGCACGTGTGGCATGTCAATGAGTCCTGTGATTCAATCATTCAAATGTTGGTGAAAAGAGGGTGTCCATGGACTGAACGACTTAATCACCAATCACTAAATCGCTAAATAACGCAAGGGGCTACCTGGGCCCACTTGATGTTCACCAGCATCTGAACCACACAGCGATGAAATTTAAAATTTGTCCTGTTTTTTAAGCCAGTTTCATTCCGAAGCCCCCTTGACGTTGTGCACCTGTTAAACCTGCCTAGTTACGGCACTGATTGTTACTTGAAACATTTTGGAAATTGTAGCACAATATTAATATTTGTGTGTGTGCAAAGCATCAACAACTAAAACGCACATTTATTTTCTGCTCTCATGTACTATATAATTATTAATGTTAAAATGTAAACTATTTAAGTAATTTAATTACATGTTGTAGCAATAATTTGAATCTGGTAAACATTTTGTAAATGAGATAAAATGATATTTGTATAAACAAACATTACAAACATATTCTAATTTTGATTGGGCTTTGACTGAATCTATTTGATTCGGCCCAACTTTGTATTGCACAAGTGTACTTTACACACCCCTTCGATCATATTGAAACTTAGGACTGGACTATATAGAATCAATTGTGTATTTAATGTTATAGTGTACGCTCTACACAAGTTTTTACAAATCATTTCTTTGTTTGTAGTGACTAATGACATGTGACTGTGATTTATATCAGTATTAATAAACTTTACAATTTGTTCAATATTGGTCTCTGCATAGCTACCAAAAAATAAAATATGTAAATATGTTTTTAAAAATGTGATGACAATTGAATTCCGAAAATAACCCCTTGTTAAACTATTTGTTCTAGATTTCTCTCAAGTAAAACTTTTATGGATTTTTCTATGGATATCTCTAAGTAAAACTATTTTTATGGATCTCTCTAAGTAAAACTATTTTCTATTGATATTTTACTAGGTAAAAACTGTTTTATGGATAATTCTAATTCATATGTGTGTGTGTGTCACGATGCGTTATCTATTGTTTACTAATGTATGTTTTGTTTTATTTATAATTGTCAAGTAAATTGACAGCACTTATTTAGTTTTAATAAGTTAGAACATTACTTCATAATTATGTAAATGAAATAATGGTTCCCCTGTCAACATGACTGTGTCTTCCGCTGAAATGAAATGTCTGTGTTTTTAGGTAAGTGGTGTTTTGTTAAGTTTTGTACAACACTTTTCATTTACAATTGTTGCTTTTACAGACATGGTATTTGCAATTAAGGATTGCAAGCATTTAGACCAAGTTGGCGCGATCTCGCTTGGTTCCTAAAAGTACATTTTTGGCACCCAACGTTTTAATAATATAAGTGTATTTTTTAAGAAGTACATACATATATTAATATACTTGAATTACAACTATGAATGTATTCAGTCTCAAAGTGTAAGGATAGTCAATATTATTTTTAGTATAAAGATAGTTGAGCTACAAATAACTTGTTTTAATCTGAAAGTTGTAAAGTCACCATAAAATGGTTTTCTGTTCACACGCCTTGCAAATATGTCAAGTCAATTTACATCACCTGCCAAAGTGATGAAACACATTCGCAGGGCATCCTAACTTTTCAAACGTCCTAAAGGGCTCTAGTTTCAACCACTAAAGGGAATGCTTGTGTTCATACTCGGGCTCAATAAACTAGTATTCTATATCAGATTAGAAAAGGAAATCAAAAAATGATCATTTTAGTTAATTTGATCTTATTTTGAGAATTAATTTGTTATAAAAACTAAACTCTAGTATTTAGAGTTAATTTAAATATCAAATTTGTTTTGTAAAACAAGGCACACAGATATATTGCGGTAAAAATATTCAAAAGGAAAATGAATAATAGGAGGCACTTGTCAGAACACAAAACACATGTTGTGAGTACTGATTACGTCTATTATAGAAAGTAGGCTGTATTTATGTGTAAGGTTAGGTGTGCTTGCAATGTTATGTTCCAGGGACACTCGCATGTACTTGACAAATGCTTAGAGACTGGCAATAAACCTACATTATACACTAACATGCTGTTACTTCAGTGAAACTACATTATACACTAGGCATATGGTCAAATCTCCTTTGCTTCGACAACTACAATATCCTTAGCATCTTCGAAAAATTTTGAAGGAAGGATACAATTTTGATAAATTATTAACTGAGTTGATATATCACACTAAATATTATACATCTAAATATATTTTTATAGTAAAGGAAATTGATAGAACTAAAGAAAAAGGAAAAATAAACTACTAAGAGTAAATTTGATGAAGAAAGCCCACCAAAATGGAGTAGTCCAGTGTTTGTGTTATTTGTACGCTCTTCTTTGTGTTTGATAAAGGCAAGTGCTGAAATAATATTCTATTTGTGTTAAAATGTGTGTGTGACTACTTCTAATATAGAATACAGAACAAAGGAAGAAGATGTAACCTTTGTGCATTGGATTCTTCCCACATTTTTCCTCTTTACCTAGGTGGGCTTTCTTCATCAAATTTACTCTTAGCAGTTTATTTTTCCTTTTTCTTTAGTTCTTTCAATTTCCTTTACTATAAAATTATTTAGCCATTGGGCCACCTCATTTTTATACATTTTAAAATAATAATAATAATAATAATAATAATAATAATAATAATAATAGTAATATAAATAAAGATGAAATAATAAAGATATGGTAGTTTTAGAACCGTTACTAAATAGTTTTTTTTAACACAGTCTAGTAATTAAATAACAACAGCCATAATAGAAGCATAGATAAAACACTGGTTGTAATGAAAATATCTTATATTAAATTGTTGACTTTGTTGACACAAGATGGTCTCGTGAATACGCTACGCCATGTTGAAAAGGCTCAATTGTATGAACTACCACTTCTGCTCTTTGGTCTGCAATTGATGAGCTACCAAACGAATCTCTCTTTGATTAACTGACTAAGTTGAGAGATACTTGGGTGAAAAGCTGACCCTTGAGTTTGGTGGAAGGAGAAAGGACATTATACCTATCCAAAGGTAGCAGCTAGATACCTGGGCATACCTGCTACCCAGCTCGATAGTGAAAGGTTATAGCAGGCAACATAGTGACAGAAAGGGGTCAAAATTTGCTTCCGGCACATGTTTGAAAACTTGTGTTTCTGCATGTCACTTTATAAAGTAGGCCAACTTGATTAAACATTATTTTTATGCAATTCTTATGTGTATATGTGAGTATTTTAAAGATTTCTATTTTCTTGGTTTTTATAGAGCTTAAAGGCCAATAATATGCAAGTGAAATATTATAATATTATTTGTGTTTATTTTATTTTCTTAAAAATAAATAAATGTAGATACTGTGTAGTATGTCAGCATAAAAGAATACAGTTTCAACTTTGACTTTTCTTTACATGTTTTCAGCTTCGCTTCGCATAAAAAATGTACACACCCCTGTTACTTCATTAAAACAATGTCATTACTACGATAAATTATTCTTTCAGCTTTACTTTGTTCCAACTATTTAATGTTTAGTTAGTACTAAGAGGATGATTATGATTATAATAATAATAATAATAATATTCAAATGTAAGATTGAAAATCACTCAACTGAGCATAATTGATTTTCTGGGTGTTATGATACAATCATTTATACCTAAATATTAAATCAGAAGCTCAGATAATCTGGTCTTGATTAAAGATGTCTACACAAATAATTTTCTTCTAACTAAACTAGAAAGTATATAAATTGTTGATTTTAATTCTGAATTTTTGGTTGATTATTGCAAAAAAAAAAATCTTTGCGCTAAATAGACATTCATGAGAAAAGTGTCTGTAAAAATTTAATAGTAATTATTTTGTTCTTTCATAAAAAATCTTCGCTATTTTTCTTTCTCCTGCGGTAAAAAATTAGCTTATGTCATAAAAAAATATATGTTACTACTTAAAGTTTATGAGGTTTAGTAAATTAATTTTATTTTGTAGATCTTAGCTAATTTCTGATAATATTGGTGTTTTCTTGGCTAGAAAGTTCTTAGCTGCGTTTTTTAGAAAGAATAACATAAGTTTTTCTTTGTTAATATAACTTGAGCTATTGGATCTGATATTAGAATTACTGTCAACATAATTGTTTCTCTTGTGCATTATATTGTGTCATTTGTTAGTTACTAAGAGTGTTAAAGTACCTACATAATTATATTGGCATCATGCTGGTTGTGATCACAATTATTAATAGACTACATTTGGAGCTCATTAGAGAGAGTAAACTACGACGTTATGTCTATTGAACTATGATTGTAACTATAAAATATTTGTTAAGACATAAAATGTGGAAAAATGACTTATGCACTTCAAATTTTATCCCTGTTTTGCATCTAAATAAATATTTAAAATAAGTTGTGTGTAATCAAACACATCTTTGTGTATAATCATTATGCATACATTTTGTATTTTCTCTTCTTCTAAAATAAATGTTATTCTTGTGTATAATTTGGTATTTTACTTAAGAATGTTTGTTATCCTTTCAAAATATTGTTTGTAATTGCTGGATTCGCACCATTTTCCTTGTTGCTTCCCAGTACAAGCAAGTTAGGTTCTTATCTTGTAGTTCCTTGTTTATTGCAGTACTTTACATCTGTAGACAGTTACTGCCACTTTGTTCTGCTCTGAACAGAAACTCTGGATTAAATCACTAGAAATAACCTGCACAGATTTGCCTACAAGGGGTATTTACAATACAAAATGTGGATTGTAAACATTTTTTATTATTTTAACTTTTAAAACGTTTATAACTTATATGTGAGAACAATTTTACAACATGCATGGTTGTGTGGTAGACGATACATTTGACAATTTACATTATACTGGTATTAGGTGATAAATTGAACCTATCTTGTATAGAATTAGAATAGTTTTAACATTACTATAATCTATTGATTTACATTATATTTAATATCACTATATAAATAGCTAATTATTTAACTATGGTTTGTTTCAGTAAATTTAAAACTAATTATTTAAGCAGCTTTTCTTGAAAAATAAGGTTATGTCTACATCAGGACTGGGCCAATGAGAATTTAAGTTTAAGAAAGGGCCGCCAGATAAAACATGATTTTTTGGAAGACACAATTTATATTTTAAAAAATAGACAACTTAAAAATAGGAAGACAGTATATTTAAAAAACAAAAGACAACTTAAAAAAAGGAAAACAGTAAGTATGTAAAAATGTGATTCTCAAGTAGCCTAAAACAGAACTTAATGGAAAGAATCAATTTTTTCACATTTTTCAAAATTCATTTAATGTTTGAAATTATTAAATCTGCTTTTTGAGTGTTCATCACTTTGTTGAATAGGCATTGTATGTACTTCCATAAGAACTTGTTTTTTTAATTCTGGTATTTTTTTACAACTATATTTTTCATAGATATTATTTGAGAGCAGTAATTTGCTCAGAGTTGGTCTTCATGAAAATTTTTTAGTATTTGTGTGAGATTTTAAGTGTTCTTGATGTAGCTACATTCACTAATAAAAACTATTAATTACATCAATTCCTTGTGAAAATAATTTTTCTTAAAAAACATTTTCTGTGGATATAAATGAGTGATTTTCTTGAAGAATTTTCAGCAACTTACTGTAAAAGTATAAAATACACATGTTCTTACAAACTTATTTTTAAATATTTTCTGGTCCATTCCAGTAACTTGCATTGAAACATTTCTTACCAAACAGGGCTACCATATTTTGGAGTGAAAGAAAAGAGGACATGTTTTTAAATCTGTACAAAAACACTATGATTTCTTTAAAAAAAAAAAGAATCAGAACTGAAAATGAGTTAAATCAGCTGAGACAATGAATAATGGCACTTAAAACAAACTTTCACATAAGAGATTAGTTTATGCTTTGGCATTTGCACAAAACAATCAGATGATGACACATTTTAAATCGACCAAATAAAATACCAATTTAATCTTAAATAATATCTAATTATTGATCTGATTTTATTTTTGTTTTCTTCTTGACATCATCGTTGGGCTAAACCCTGAAAAAAACTCGCATTTTTATAAAAATCTGACTGAACATATATTTTACGTCTTGTGACCAAGACATTAATCATTTTAATTTCTAAATCATGAAATGAGTGGGTTATGTTTTATGTCCTGTTAGTATATTTTTCTTAAAATTAGTATAATATTTAACTAAGTTTCTTCAACTAGGTCATCTTATATCCTAAAGGTTTTAGTTTGAAGCCTAATGATTCCTTAAATTTTGTATTTATGTATGAACATATATGATAGGATATTTAAATTGTTTGGGGCTATTTTAATACTGGGTGCCGATATGATAATTATGTTTATAAATTGCATGTTAATTCCTTTATTCAGGTTATCCTACAAATAGAGTGAATAGATGGCAAGCTGAGTGAACCCGTCGGTTGTGGCAAGTAGGTGGTGTTCTATTCCCTGCGTATTATTTCTGGCGGATAGAAGGGTAACTTGAACTGATTCTTCCTGAGTGGGATATCCGACAATTGCTGGTCCAAGGAGATTCTCTGGTCATAAAGAGAAGGAGCTTGAAAGATTATCCCGCAGGTTCCCCCAATACAGGCCAGGGTGAAGATCCAGAGGAAGAACCTGTCCAGTACCATGGACACGTACTTCCAGTCTTCCACCACCTGTACAACACAATAACAACCTGTCTAGAACCATGGACACGTACTTCCACCACCTGTACAACACAATAACAACCTGTCCAGAACCATGGACACGTACTTCCACCACCTATACAACACAATAACAACCTGTCCAGAGCCATGGACATGTACTTCCAGTCTTCCACCACCTGTACAACACAATAACAACCTGTCCAGAACCATGGACACGTACTTCCACCACCTGTACAACACAATAACAACCTGTCCAGTACCATGGACACGTACTTACAGTCTTCCACCACCTGTACAACATGATAACAACCTGTCCAGAACCATGGACACGTATTTCCACCACCTGTACAACACAATAACAACTTGTCCAGTACCATGGACACGTACTTCCACCACCTGTACAACACAATAACAACCTGTCCAGAACCATGGACACGTACTTCCACACTCTGTACAACACAATAACAACCTGTCCAGAACCATGGACACGTACTTCCACCACCTGTACAACACAATAACAACCTGTCCAGAACCATGGACACGTACTTCCACCACCTATACAACACAATAACAACCTGTCCAGTACCATGGACACGTACTTCCACCACCTGTACAACACAATAACAACCTGTCCAGTACCATGGACACATACTTCAAGTCTTCCACCACCTGTACAACACTATAACAACCTGTCCAGAACCATGGACACATACTTCCAGTCTTCCACCACCTGTACAACACAATAACAACCTGTCCAGAACTATGGACACGTACTTCCACCACCTGTACAACACAATAACAACCTGTCCAGAACCATGGACACGTACTTCCACCACCTGTACAACACAATAACAACCTGTCCAGAACCATGGACACGTACTTCCATCACCACCTGTACAACATGATAACAACCTGTCCAGAACTATCGACACGTACTTCCACCACCTGTACAACACAATAACAACCTGTCCAGAACCATGGACACGTACTTCCACCACCTGTACAACACAATAACAACCTGTCCAGTACCATGGACACATACTTACAGTCTTCCACCACCTGTACAACACAATAACAACCTGTCCAGAACCATGGACATGTACTTCCACCACCTGTACAACACAATAACAACTTGTCCAGTACCATGGACACGTACTTCCACCACCTGTACAACACAATAACAACCTGTCCAGAACCATGGACACGTACTTCCACCACCTGTACAACACAATAACAACCTGTCCAGTACCATGGACACGTACTTCCAGTCTTCCACCGCCCGTACAACACAATAACAACCTGTCCAGTACCATGGACACGTACTTACAGTCTTCCACCACCTGTACAACATGATAACAACCTGTCCAGAACCATGGACACGTACTTCCACCACCTGTACAACACAATAACAACTTGTCCAGTACCATGGACACGTACTTCCAACACCTGTACAACACAATAACAACATGTCCAGAACCATGGACACGTACTTCCACCATCTGTACAACACAATAACAACCTGTCCAGAACCATGGACACGTACTTCCTTCCACACAAATGTACAACACAATAACAACCTGTCCAGAACCATGGACACGTACTTCCACCACCTGTACAACACAATAACAACCTGTCCAGAACCATGGACACGTACTTCCACCACCTGTACAACACAATAACAACCTGTCCAGAACCATGGACACTACTTCCACCACCTGTACAACACAATAACAACCTGTCCAGAACCATGGACACGTACTTCAAGTCTCCACACTGTACAACACAATAACAACCTGTCCAGAACCATGGACACGTACTTCCACCACCTGTACAACACAATAACAACCTGTCCAGTACCATGGACACGTACTTCCACCACCTGTACAACACAATAACAACCTGTCCAGAACCATGGACACGTATTCCACCACTGTACAACACAATAACAACCTGTCCAGAACCATGGACATGTACTTCCACCACCTGTACAACACAATAACAACTTGTCCAGTAACCATGGACACGTACTTCCACCACCTGTACAACACAATAACAACCTGTCCAGAACCATGGACATGTACTTCCACCACCTGTACAACACAATAACAACCTGTCCAGAACCATGGACACGTACTTCCACCACCTGTACAACACAATAACAACCTGTCCAGAACCATGGACACATACTTCCACCACCTGTACAACACAATAACAACCTGTCCAGAACCATGGACATGTACTTCCAGTCTTCACCACCTGTACAACACAATAACAACCTGTCCAGAACCATGGACATGTACTTCCAGTCTTCCACCACCTGTACAACACAATAACAACCTGTCCAGAACCATGGACACGTACTTCCACCACCTGTACAACACATAACAACCTGTCCAGTACCATGGACACGTACTTACAGTCTTCCACCACCTGTACAACATGATAACAACCTGTCCAGAACCATGGACACGTACTTCCACCACCTGTACAACACAATAACAACTTGTCCAGTACCATGGACACGTACTTCCACCACCTGTACAACACAATAACAACCTGTCCAGAACCATGGACACGTACTTCCACCATCTATAAAACACAATAACAACCTGTCCAGAACCATGGACACGTACTTCCACCACCTGTACAACACAATAACAACCTGTCCAGAACCATGGACACGTACTTCCACCACCTGTACAACACAATAACAACCTGTCCAGAACCATTGACATGTACTTCCAGTCTTCCACCACCTGTACAACACGATAACAACCTGTCCAGAACCATAGACACGTACTTCCACCACCTGTACAACACAATAACAACCTGTCCAGAACCATGGACACGTACTTCCACCACCTGTACAACACAATAACAACCTGTCCAGAAGCCATGGACATGTACTTCAGTCTTCCACCACCTGTACAACACAATAACAACCTGTCCAGAACCATGGACACGTACTTCCACCACCTGTACAACACAATAACAACCTGTCCAGAACCATGGACACGTACTTCCACCACCTGTACAACACAATAACAACCTGTCCAGAACCATGGACACGTACTTCCACCACCTGTACAACACAATATAAAACTGTCCAGAACCATGGACATGTACTTCCAGTCTTCCACCACCTGTACAACACAATAACAACCTGTCCAGAACCATGTCTTGTGGAAATGCAACAAACTACAGATGATCACAATAACCACATATTAGTATGTAAGCTGTGTATCCTTTTCAGACAATGATCAGTTACAAATCATTGGTGTTCCTCAAATAACCCTCCAAACCAAAGATAAAACCGATGAGCCAGTCCAACCCCGCCCCCAAACAACACCACAATGTGTTCTATAAAAGATCTTGTTTTAATTGCTAAAATCATTTTAAAATATTACTTAGTAATAAGGTGGGTGCTCGTGTTATGGCCATGTTCCTGATATGGCCACCCCTTTATTGTGAGTTAGCTAACCAAAAAATCCGCTATATGGCATCAGAATTCAGTGAGGGGGTCTCCTAGTGTGTCACGTGATCATTTCCCATCCAGCCAGGTTGAGCAATATGTCGTCAGTTGCCTCTTTTGTGTTTTTCGTGGGACCTCTTCTTGTTTTTCTCTGGTAAGTCTCCTTTGTTTTACGCATATTTTTCAAATACTTTTTTCATGAAAACCATTGTACTCTATTCAGTTTTGAATGCTCTTTCGATTGGTGTTGTCGTTGATGTCGTATCTTTTACGAGTTGTTCATAATCAAACAATTTTCGTGAAAGCTGACCTGCTCCTGATATGGCCACCCAGGTAGTCATATCAAGTGCACTATGGCCATATCAAGTTCAGTTCACATTTTTTTTTCTCCTGATAAAGTTACTCAATAAAGACTTTTTTTTTTAATATAAAATAATGTCTGACAATGTGAGGAAGAGGGGATTATGGACTGAAGAAGCCATGTCCAAGGCAGTGAGTGGTGTGAAGAGTGGTAAGTTATCAGTTCAAGGGGCAAGTAACAAGTTTTGTGTACCTATACGTACTTTACGCCGTTATCTGGAGAAATATAGCCCCTTAAAGAAGTCAAAGTTGGGTGGACAACCCACCTTGACACCGGAACAAGAAAAACAACTATGCCAGAGAATTTTCCGTTTGTCCTTTCAATGGAAAAAAGTGTGAATGTCAATTGTTTAAACAACTTCATTTTTCATGGAAAATCCTCTTTTGAATTCACTTTTTAATAACAAAAAGGATTACTTAATATCATCTTTATTCATTTTACACCAAAATTATTTAATTTGAGCAGAACTGCACTATGAAACTGAAAAAAATCACGATATGTAGAATATGAAACAAGGGTGGCCATATCATGTGCACATGTTCCTGAAATTGCCACTAGGTAGACTTTGGGAATTTAGTTTTTTTGGACCAGTAAAACAATTTTTATGGGGAATGCAATTTTTTTTATGAAAGTACATTCACCTGAGAACGATTTAAAAAAAACATTGTTTTTTTTTTTTTTAAATGGTGGCTAAAAAAATTCTCTACAACTTAGCATGGCCATATCAGGGACACCCACCTTATATAACTTGCGCAAGCAAAAGGGCATTTAGTAAAGGAAAAAACCTGTTAAGATCAACCAGTATTAGTTAAAAGTGAGAAAACAAAATTTGAAAGGGTTTTGTTGGAAGCTTAGCTCTTTATGGCTTTAAAACTTGGCAGTTAGGGAACCAGAGAAGAAAGCCTGGTGCTGAAGAAGAGTACTAAGGATCCCATGGACAAATGAACAAGTCTTTGATTAGGATCAACGTGAACAAAATCTTGTGGAAAACCATAAAAGAACGAAGATATTGATGTATTTAGAGGGGAAAACGTTTGAAAAGAATACGAGAGGACTGGACTCAAGTACATCAACCAGATAATCCAAAATCAAAATACTTACTCAGACACAGAGAAATACATATCTTGGTTTGATTTGGACTGCCACAACTACTTTAAACTAAAACAAAAACTATTCATTCAATTCTAAATGATTGTTTTTATTAAATTGTAAGTTTGAGGGTGTCAATAATACATCATTTGTGAAGATATATGATGGCCTTAAATGTTAAACAGTTCTGTTTGTTGTTACTCAATTTTTATAAACAGTTTCTTAAGCGAAACATAGCAGCTGTTTAGTGAATGTTGACTATTATTAGCTTTGTAATCTACACAAGTTGTGGATGAAGGATCATCTCACAAATTTAAACATCTAAAAAATATACTCCCTGCTATCGGCTAACAATTTAGAAGCATTTCTACTCATGTGAGTATAAAGTAGAAAGAGATGTTTTAATTGTAATGAATATCTACAATGTAGCATACTACAACTTATCACTTCAGCTTACACTAAAACATTATGAATGGGCCATCATATCGTGGTCCGGCCGGTCACCCCTGCCTGCTCCAACAACAAAAGAATTGCAGTGGACACAAATAAATGGAGGGAGAAGGTGGTGCAGACCAATCTATAATTTCAAGCTTGTTACAATTATTTTTAAAATCATATAACTATGTATTTATTATATAGGCTGTGTTAAATTTGCTTATTAAATAGTAATTGTGATCTTGAATAATATTTCAATAGTTGGAACAGCTCTTTGCTAGCTTGTAAAAAGCACAGTTCATTGGAGCTTTCAAGCTCAGCTTGATGTACAAAAGATGGTAGGAAGGAAGCTTTGGAAGGAGAACTACTTATTAAAAAGTTAGCAAATATTGATTCTAAAATTAATAATTGAATACAAATAAATCTGGGTATGCGATGTAGGAATAGAATAAACCGGAGAACGTGCCATTGAACCTGAATGAGATTTAAAAAAATTAAAACACGCCTTTAATTATTTCTCATGAGGACCAACATGTTAACAAAATGACTCGGCCTAGTGTTTGAATTTTCCGCATGCGTGGTCAAAGTGTGCCGCAAAGCCGCGTTTCTCATCTAACATCACATCCAGATAGCTTGTGAGTCTCCTATTCTCAACGATGAGTTCCTCTTCAACAGTCCCCTTAGCAACATCAATGTGGTCTTTGTCGGTGCCAAGCTGAGTTTTACCTTGTTGCACCGGGTGTTTAGTCCTCGCAACCCAGGTTCGAGTCCTATATCACAAACCACTTACCAGTCTCTGAGGACATCCTTTCGTTAACTTTTTCTGAATCGACATCTATCCCTACAGTAATCCTTAAGACTTCTTCTGTAGAGATTCCCCGGACATCTTGTTTCCCTTATTCTTTAAAAAAAATGGCGGGCCACCACGAATTATCAAATGCTCCCGAGATGTTCATGAATATTCCTATCATATATTTATATTTTGAGTTGCCTTCAGCTACAAGTCTCATAGCCTTGCAAATAGCACCCTCCGTGTTTGAATTCATGACATGTTTAACTTCAACACGCCACATGCTACAATGAAATACATTCTGACAAATATTCAAGTTTCCAGGCCCAGTCCAGAGACCGGTTCGCCTAATAAGTTTTGAGGAGCGTTATTCCAGATAAATAGCAGTGGAATTATTTTTGTTAGTTGAGAACCCAAGCCTTCATTACCTCATAGTTTCCTCTTGATACTAAACCACATTGTTGACAAAAGTCTACCTCATTGTCCTTATCAGCATCCTTGATGTGTTGGGCAATAAAACAGACACCTTGTAGAGCAGACAACATATCGGGTGAGAGCGTACGAGGGAGAGTATTGTCCGAGTCACTCACTGAAACAAACAGTATTGTCTGAGTCACTCACTGAAACAAACAGTATATCAGGAGGATGGTAGAGTATTGTCCGAGTCACTCACTGAAACAAACAGTATATCAGGAGGATGGTAGAGTATTGTCCGAGTCAATCACTGAAACAAACAGTACATCAGGAGGGTGGTAGAGTATTGTCCGAGTCAATCACTGAAACAAACAGTATATCAGGAGGATGGTAGAGTATTGTCCGAGTCACTCACTGAAACAAACAGTACATCAGGAGGATGGTAGAGTATTGTCCGAGTCACTCACTGAAACAAACAGTACATCAGGAGGATGGTAGAGTATTGTCCGAGTCACTCACTGAAACAAACAGTACATCAGGAGGATGGTAGAGTATTGTCCGAGTCACTCACTGAAACAAACAGTATTGTCTGAGTCACTCACTGAAACAAACAGTATTGCCTGAGTCACTCACTGAAACAAACAGTATTGTCCGAGTCACTCACTGAAACAAACAGTATTGTCTGAGTCACTCACTGAAACAAACAGTATTGTCTGAGTCACTCACTGAAACCGTTCTTATCCGAGCAAAGGGGGGTCATGTGAAAACTTTGTTACCTGCCTATTTCTCACCTGATGAAAGTGACACAGTATATCTCAACTGATGAAAGTGACACAGTATATCTCACCTGATGAGAGTGACACAGTATATCTCACCTGATGAAAGTGACACAGTAGATCTCACATGATGAGAGTGACACAGTATATCTCACCTGATGAAAGTGACACAGTATATCTCACATGATGAGAGTGACACAGTATATCTCACCTGATGAAAGTGACACAGTATATCTCACATGATGAGAGTGACACAGTATATCTCACCTGATGAAAGTGACACAGTATATCTCACCTGATGAAAGTGACACAGTATATCTCACATGATGAAAGTGACACAGTATATCTCACCTGATGAAAGTGACACAGTATATCTCACATGATGAAAGTGACACAGTATATCTCAACTGATGAAAGTGACACAGTATATCTCACCTGATGAAAGTGACACAGTATATCTTACCTGATGAAAGTGACCCAGTATTTCTCACCTGATGAAAGTGACACAGTATATCTCACATGAGAGTGACACAGTATATCTCACCTGATGAAAGTGACACAGTATATCTTACCTGATGAAAGTGACCCAGTATTTCTCACCTGATGAAAGTGACACAGTATATCTCACATGATGAAAGTGACACAGTATATCTCACCTGATGAAAGTGACACAGTATATCTCACATGATGAGAGTGACACAGTATATCTCACCTGATGAAAGTGACACAGTATATCTCACCTGATGAAAGTGACACAGTATATCTCACCTGATGAAAGTGACACAGTATATCTCACATGATGAGAGTGACACAGTATATCTCACCTGATGAAAGTGACACAGTATATCTTACCTGATGAAAGTGACCCAGTATTTCTCACCTGATGAAAGTGACACAGTATATCTCACATGATGAAAGTGACACAGTATATCTCACCTGATGAAAGTGACACAGTATATCTCACATGATGAGAGTGACACAGTATATCTCACCTGATGAAAGTGACACAGTATATCTCACCTGATGAAAGTGACACAGTATATCTCACCTGATGAAAGTGACACAGTATATCTCACATGATGAGAGTGACACAGTATATCTCACCTGATGAAAGTGACACAGTATATCTCACCTGATGAAAGTGACACAGTATATCTCACCTGATGAAAGTGACACAGTATTTCTCACCTGATGAAAGTGACACAGTATATCTCACCTGATGAAAGTGACACAGTATATCTCACCTGATGAAAGTGACACAGTATATCTCACATGATGAAAGTGACACAGTATATCTCACCTGATGAAAGTGACACATTATATCTCACATGATGAAAGTGACACAGTATATCTCACCTGATGAAAGTGACACAGTATATCTTACCTGATGAAAGTGACCCAGTATTTCTCACCTGATGAAAGTGACACAGTATATCTCACATGATGAAAGTGACACAGTATATCTCACCTGATGAAAGTGACACAGTATATCTCACCTGATGAAAGTGACACAGTATATCTCACATGATGAAAGTGACACAGTATATCTCACATGATGAAAGTGACACAGTATATCTCAACTGATGAAAGTGACACAGTATATCTCACCTGATGAAAGTGACACAGTATATCTTACCTGATGAAAGTGACCCAGTATTTCTCACCTGATGAAAGTGACACAGTATATCTCACATGATGAAAGTGACACAGTATATCTCACCTGATGAAAGTGACACAGTATATCTCACCTGATGAAAGTGACACAGTATATCTCACATGATGAAAGTGACACAGTATATCTCACATGATGAAAGTGGCACAGTATATTTCAACTGATGAAAGTGACACAGTATATCTCACCTGATGAAAGTGACACAGTATATCTTACCTGATGAAAGTGATCCAGTATTTCTCACCTGATGAAAGTGACACAGTATATCTCACATGAGAGTGACACAGTATATCTCACCTGATGAGAGTGACACAGTATATCTCACCTGATGAAAGTGACACAGTATATCTCACCTGATGAAAGTGACACAGTATATCTTACCTGATGAAAGTGACACAGTATTTCTCACCAGATGAAAGTGACACAGTATATCTCACCTGATGAGAGTGACACAGTATCTCTCACCTGATGAAAGTGACACAGTATATCTCACCTGATGAAAGTGACACAGTATATCTCACCTGATGAAAGTGACACAGTATATCTCACCTGATGAGAGTGACACAGTATATCTCACATGATGAGAGTGACACAGTATATCTCACCTGATGAAAGTGACACAGTATATCTCACCTGATGAGAGTGACACAGTATATCTCACATGATTAGAGTGACACAGTATATCTCACCTGATGAAAGTGACACAGTATATCTCACCTGATGAGAGTGACACAGTATATCTCACCTGATGAAAGTGACACAGTATATCTCACATGATGAGAGTGACACAGTATATCTCACCTGATGAAAGTGACACAGTATATCTCACCTGATGAAAGTGACACAGTAGATCTCACATGATGAGAGTGACACAGTATATCTCACCTGATGAAAGTGACCCAGTATATCTCACATGATGAGAGTGACACAGTATATCTCACCTGATATAAGTGACACAATATATCTCACATGATGAGAGTGACACAGTATATCTCACCTGATGAAAGTGACCCAGTATATTTCACATGATGAGAGTGACACAGTATATCTCACCTGATATAAGTGACACAATATATCTCACATGATGAGAGTGACACAGTATATCTCACCTGATGAAAGTGACACAGTATATCTCACCTGATGAAAGTGGCTGATGTTGACGGGAATCCTCTTCTTGAATAAGGACTGACTTATAAGCTGACGTCACGGACTCAAACCCAGGACTTCCTTTCAGTTCCTGAGGGTAAGGGTCGCTGATGCTGTCCCTGAACAACCACCGCACATTGTAGACAATAATATGAAAAAAACAGATTTATATTGAAACAAACATTTTGACAGTTAAAAAAATATAGTAACACAACATTCATATAAACATACGTCAAGTCATGCAATAATCAGCCATTCCTTTTTTCATCGATAAAATTACAGAAAACTATCTTAACAGCGGATACCTTCCGGGATAAAACAAATCTATGCTTCCATGAAGTGTACAATAGTGTTTTTTTTAAATAATAGGTGTGGAACACTGTAAGCAAATGAAATGTGAGTAGTAGGTCTTCATGTGTTCATGAGGCCAAGCACAGCCACAACTGATGGAACAGCTCTAGATGAAGGGGAGGGCGACTATGACCTTTAAATACAGTAGTAATTCTAAATACACCCATTAGTACACTCTGTCACAGGAGGAGAGAGCGTGGTTTAGTGTGGATAACTTTTAAAACACCCAGTAGTACACTCTGTCACAGGAGCAGAGAGCGTGGTTTAGTGTGGATAACTTTTAAACACCCAGCAGTACACTCTGTCACAGGAGCAGAGAGCGTGGTGTAATGTGTAAAACTTTTAAAACACCCAGTAGTACACTCTGTCACAGGAGCAGAGAGCGTGGTTTAGTGTGGATAACTTTTAAAACACCCAGTAGTACACTCTGTCACAGGAGGAGAGAGCGTGGTTTAGTGTGGATAACTTTTAAAACACCCAGTAGTACACTCTGTCACAGGAGCAGAGAGCGTGGTTTAATGTGTAAAACTTTTAAAACACCCAGTAGTACACTCTGTCACAGGAGCAGAGAGGGTGGTTTAGTATAGATAACTTTTAAAACACCCAGTAGTACACTCTGTCACAGGAGCAGAGAGGGTGGTTTAGTGTGGATAACTTTTAAAACACCCAGTAGTACACTCTGTCACAGGAGCAGAGAGCGTGGTTTAATGTGTAAAACTTTTAAAACACCCAGTAGTACACTCTGTCACAGGAGCAGAGAGCGTGGTTTAGTGTGGATAACTTTTAAAACACCCAGTAGTACACTCTGTCACAGGAGGAGAGAGCGTGGTTTAATGTGTAAAACTTTTAAAACACCCAGTAGTACACTCTGTCACAGGAGGAGAGAGCGTGGTTTAATGTGTAAAACTTTTAAAACACCCAGTAGTACACTCTGTCACAGGAGGAGAGAGCGTGGTTTAGTGTGTAAAACTTTTAAAACACCCAGTAGTACACTCTGTCACAGGAGCAGAGAGCGTGGTTTAGTGTGGATAACTTTTAAAACACCCAGTAGTACACTCTGTCACAGGAGCAGAGAGCGTGGTTTAATGTGTAAAACTTTTAAAACACCCAGTAGTACACTCTGTCACAGGAGCAGAGAGCGTGGTTTAGTGTGGATAACTTTTAAAACACCCAGTAGTACACTCTGTCACAGGAGGAGAGAGCGTGGTTTAGTGTAGATAACTTTTAAAACACCCAGTAGTACACTCTGTCACAGGAGCAGAGAGGGTGGTTTAATGTGTAAAACTTTTAAAACACCCAGTAGTACACTCTGTCACAGGAGCATAGAGGGTGGTTTAGTGTGGATAACTTTTAAAACACCCAGTAGTACACTCTGTCACAGGAGCAGAGAGGGTGGTTTAGTGTGGATAACTTTTAAAACACCCAGTAGTACACTCTGTCACAGGAGCAGAGAGCGTGGTTTAATGTGTAAAACTTTTAAAACACCCAGTAGTACACTCTGTCACAGGAGGAGAGAGCGTGGTTTAGTGTAGATAACTTTTAAAACACCCAGTAGTACACTCTGTCCAAGAGCAGAGAGCGTGGTTTAGTGTGGATAACTTTTAAAACACCCAGTAGTACACTCTGTCACAGGAGCAGAGAGGGTGGTTTAATGTGTAAAACTTTTAAAACACCCAGTAGTACACTCTGTCACAGGAGCATAGAGGGTGGTTTAGTGTGGATAACTTTTAAAACACCCAGTAGTACACTCTGTCACAGGAGCAGAGAGGGTGGTTTAATTTAGATAACTTTTAAAACACCCAGTAGTACACTCTGTCACAGGAGGAGAGAGCGTGGTTTAGTGTAGATAACTTTTAAAACACCCAGTAGTACACTCTGTCACAGGAGCAGAGAGGGTGGTTTAATGTGTAAAACTTTTAAAACACCCAGTAGTACACTCTGTCACAGGAGCATAGAGGGTGGTTTAGTGTGGATAACTTTTAAAACACCCAGTAGTACACTCTGTCACAGGAGCAGAGAGGGTGGTTTAGTGTGGATAACTTTTAAAACACCCAGTAGTACACTCTGTCACAGGAGCACACTAAACAGCTTGAACAAAACCGTGAATAGGGGTTTATATTTTAACTTTGGTCTGTAGTTAAACTAAATTGTTAAAAGGATTTAATCTAGTTAAGGTACACTTGGTATAATTCTAAGGGAGATTTAAGTTTAGAACGTATGAATCCATATAAATAATTGTAACATCGCACCTAAAGTCGAGCTCGTTGCTGTATCCGTTATCGGCGAAGTTTGTGTCTTCAAAGTTGTAACGCAAGGAATATGGAGGTCGTCTCATCATGAGGACACGAGGCATGAAGTGCAGAAACAAGCGCTTGACCCAGGGAGACATCTTGTGGGTGGAGGGAGAACTGTAACAAGTATACTGACATCTTGTGGGTGGAGGGAGAACTACAACAAGTATACTGATATCTTGTGGGTGGAGGGAGAACTGTAACAAGTATACTGACATCTTGTGAGTGGAGGGAGAACTGTAACAAGTATACTGACATCTTGTGAGTGGAAGGAGAACTGTAACAAGTGTACTGACATCTTGTGAGTGGAGGGAGAACTGTAACAAGTATACTGACATCTTGTGGGTGGAGGGAGAACTACAACAAGTATACTGATATCTTGTGGGTGGAGGGAGAACTGTAACAAGTATACTGACATCATGTGAGTGGAGGGAGAACTGTAACAAGTATACTGACATCTTGTGAGTGGAGGGAGAACTGTAACAAGTGTACTGACATCTTGTGAGTGGAGGGAGAACTGTAATAAGTATACTGACATCTTCTGAGTGGAGGGGGAACTGTAACAAGTATACTGACATCTTCTGAGTGGAGGGAGAACTGTAACAAGTGTACTGATATCTTGTGGGTGGAGGGAGAACTACAACAAGTATACTGACATCTTGTGGGTGGAGGGAGAACTACAACAAGTATACTGATATCTTGTGGGTGGAGGGAGAACTGTAACAAGTATACTGACATCATGTGAGTGGAGGGAGAACTGTAACAAGTATACTGACATCATGTGAGTGGAGGGAGAACTGTAACAAGTGTACTGACATCTTGTGAGTGGAGGGGGAACTGTAACATATATTTTATGTTTTTTATTGCTAAGACACTTATGGTTTATTATTTCAACAAAGTAACTTTCTCAGTCCTTAATCCAAAAAATATATTAAATGATATGCCAAACTATAATTTTTCATCACAATATCAATCAAATCATCTGGTGTTCAAATTGAGGCCATTTTAAATTAAACCAATTGTTTAGTGTTTTACAGATCGGCATCAAGCGATATCTTAAAATAGACATCAAAATGAACCAGAAACAGAAAAAAAAAAATTCATAACATAAAAGAAGTTTTTAGTTTTGGTACCCAGAGTCCCAAACTTTAATTGAAATGTGGAATTGAACAATTTAAAGAGGAGGACTTCTATTACTTTCACCAGAGGGTTTGAATGAAGACCTGAAATAATTTTACAATAATTAGTGTGTGTGAAAATGAAGTGGCCTACCTATAACATAGTTTTTCAACATTTTAAAGGTAATTTTAAATCTAATATTTAATGGCCTGAGCCTCGTTTAAAGAATTACCTCCAAAGTTTAATGCACTATGAACGATAAACCAGTAAGAGTATTTCACTGTGATGCGCTCATTTAATAATAAACATTAATCTCAGTACATCAAGAGTTAGCTTAATAACCCAAGTGCAGTAGTCAAGGCCGTAGCCAGCCAATAATTTCAGGGTGAGTTTGGTGGGCTCGTCCCCCAATTGCCAGAAGCTAGAACAAATTCCAAATGATAAACACCTCTAGAAGCTATGTGAAGTGTTTTTATGGTAACACAACTACATAATTTGTATTGTATCTTAATTTTGATATTGTTTGAACCATAAATAAAGCCATATACCCCCCTGGCTACGGCCTTGGCAGTAGTGATTTTAACCCTAGAATGGTAAGGTGGGGTACTGCACACCCCAGCTTATATTCTTTTTGTTGCCAGGCTTGAGTGGTGGGGGTATCTTTTGTGTCAGACCCATGTAAATTCAGTCTGGAGTTTGACATTTACAGTGGATGACGTGCTGGGCCCTAAATTCTTGTTATAAGGTAGGTGGAACTATTTTTGTAAACAAACTACCACCATGGGGTGTATTGTACCCCACCTTACCATTTAAGAAACACATTTTTACTCGTATTTATTTTTCTTTTACTTACTATATGTGATATAAAAACATTAATTAAGGTTTCTTCATTTATCCATATATATATTATACTCTAGCTAGTTAATATACTTTCAGAAGACATGGCGCTTGGACTGAATGTCGATGAAATCCGAGAGTTGTTAGAAAGAAATGAAGAAGATGATTTCTTTCCAAGACATCAGCTCACTGATGAAGAACCAGAAATTGTTATGGAGCAACAAATCGATGAAGATGATGAACAGCCTGCAGATCCAGAAGAAGATGTAGAAGCCGGTCTTGTGGAAGAACAAGTAGCACCAAGGAATTCAGAAGACGTTCAACTGGGACCTTTTGTCTATGGACGGAATGGGTTCCGTTGGAGCTGTACACGTCCAAGCAGACGAGGTAGCCCTCTTGCACAAAATTTATTAATAATTAGGCCGGGACCCAAACAAGGAGCAGAAAATGTTAAGGAACCAATAGAAGCATGGAGTATCTTGTTCAGTGGAAATATTTTGAATAAAATATCTACTCATACAAATGAAGAAATTGAAAGGAACTCTGCAAGGTATTCTTATGACAACTATGCTGTTAGACCAACTAATGTTGTAGAAATCAAAGCTTTGTTTGGTTTGTTTTATTTGGCTGGCCTTTTACGAAATGGCAGTCTAAATGTAGAAGAGTTATGGTCACACATTTATGGTAATGGTTTATTCAGGGCGACCATGTCAATGAAACGTTTTCTCTTTTTGACAGATTGCTTACGATTTGATGATAAGACAACTAGACCAAGAAGGGTAGTAGTTGATAAATTTACCCATATTAGGGATATTTGGGATAAATTCATTACCAATTGTAGAAAGTATTATTCACCTAGTGCACACGTAACGATAGACGAACAATTGGTTTCAACCAAAGTCCGTTGCCCTTTTCTAATGTATATGCCCAATAAACCAGGCAAATACGGTATCAAGGTAATCATGATGAATGATGCTAAAACTTACTATATGTGTGATGCAATACCTTACACAGGACAAATCAATGATCGCCCACGTAACGAGTTGGTACCAGAGTATTACGTGCGTAAGCTAAGTGAAACCATATCGGGCTCCAAACGAAATATAACTTGTGATAACTGGTTTACCACTATTCCACTTGTTGGCCGCATGCTGCAGGATCATAAGATTACAATGGTAGGCACACTAAACAAAAATAAGCCAGAAATTCCTCCTATGTTTTTTTCAAGAGAGGGCCATCAATGCTTCTGTTTTTGGGTTTGACAAGACCAAAACCCTTATTTCATACTCACCCAAAAATAAAAAGAATGTCGTATTAGTATCATCCATGCACCACGATGACGGAATTGATAATGAAACAGGAAAGCCAGATATAGTGATAGCGTACAACAAAAATAAAGGAGGAACTGACTGTTTTGACAAACTATGTGCTACATTTACGACATCCAGAAAAAATAAGAGATGGCCTATGCAGATGTTATTTGCCATACTTGATCATTGTGGCGTAAATTGCTATATATTGTTTGTAGTGGCTAATCCAGACTGGAAAGCTATTCCAAAACATAACCGACGTCACTTTTTGAAAGAGCTAAGTGCAAGCCTGACAAGAGATCATCTAGTAATGAGGAGTCATTCTGGAAACATTCCTAGAGCCATCAAGATCTACATAAGGGAGATACTAAATCTACCAGAGGCTGAAATCAGACCACAAGTGGATCATGAACAACCAATGACAATGAAAAGGTGTCATATTTGTCCACGAAGAAAAGAGAGAAAAACAAAACTTACCTGTAAATATTGCAGGAAGCCTATGTGTTTGGAACATCGGGCAATGTTGTGCCAGGATTGTGCTGAGTGATCTATTATATGTAAAAAATACTCTAGAGAAACTTTGTATTTAGTATATGTAGCTATAATAGGCCTACATGATGTATATTAAACAAAAAATATTTAAAAAAATAGTTTGTATTATTTTAATGACGTTTTTCTAACTGGGGTATGGCATACCCCACCTTACCATTTAGGGCCAAATTATTCACCTTACCATTGTAGGGTTAATAAATGAATCAGGTTATCGTTTTAATGGTAATTGTAAGTGTACTGTACCGGAAGTGCACGTTGAGCACGAAGACAGTGACAGAGATGGAGAGAGTGACAAGAATCATGGTGAAGAGCAGATATTTCCCCAGCAAAGGTACAGCTAGTGAAGTGGGAGGGATGATCTCGGCCAGTAGCAGGAAGAACACGGTTAGAGATAACAAGATAGACACACACAGAGTGACCTTCTCTCCGGAGTCTGACGGCAGGTAGAACACCAGAACTGTCAGGAAGGTGATTCCAACACACGGGATGATGAGGTTCACTGTGTAGAACAGAGTCTTGCGGCGCATGGTCATGTTGAACGTGATGTCTGGAACAAAGGGTGGTATGTCTGGAACGTAGGGTGGTATGTTTGGAACGTAGGGTTGTATGTCTGGAACGTAGGGTGGTATGTTTGGAACATAGGTTGTATGTCTGGAACGTAGGGTGATATTTCTAGAACATTAGGTAGCGGGCTTAAAAGCTCCACATCCACAATAAGCTAACCGTTTACATCCAACATTGGAAAAATGAATATAAAATCATAGATGGCGCCCGAGAGCAGATATGGTTCTAGAAACATCATCGATAGTGCCATAGAAATACAATAATTCAACAAAAGGAATTATAACCAAATATTACTATATTAAAAAAAGTAAATTATCGATAAATGGCTTTAAAAATCATAATTAATATAAATTATAATACAAATTAGTAAAAATTTTTTTAATCTATGGTACGAAAATGTGGTTCTTTCGGAAACTTTGAGAAAATACAATATTTAGAAAACATAATCTCAATTTAAAACCGCAAAGTTTAAGATGCCACAGTCTGTGTCTGAATAATCCGCACCTTAATAAAACACGTTTCTGGTGCCCTAAAGTACATAGGGTGCATGAGACTTTTCACACAGCATAGTACACTTAGAGCTATACTCCATTCACGGTAGGAATTACTCTCTGAAAGGTATTTTTTCCTACCAATATCCTACTATATAATAGCTTGTATGTTACCTGAATATGGCTCCGTGCAACATGGGTAGTAGTACTCTGTTCCTTGTATGTTACCTGAATATGGCTCCGTGCAGCACGGGTAGTACTCCTCGTTCCTTGTAGCTGGTACCTCCAGAATGTCCCACTCCACTGACAGATAAAACTCTCTCAGATCAATCCCGACCTTGACCAGATTACTACCCGGTACTTGCTCCATGTGCTTCAGATCCACCTACACACACAAGAACACACATCTTCAACAACAACCAACGGCTCCCTCTAGTTTGGAACAGACTGTATACGTTTACCTTGCTTTGCAGCCAACAGAGGAATTAATTCATTTGAGAAAATGACTTTTTTTTAAATCTTGATAGTTATTTACTAAGAGTCCAAACTATTACTACATTACTTATGTTAAAACTCTTTTTTAATTAATATCCCAGCTTGGCCTACTTTTTTTTATAACATAGTGGTTAGTGCAATCTCATCTTCTGGTTAGCCGGTGACGGGGATGTCCAAGTTCGAATATTGGCTGGCTGTACTGAGGTTTTATTTCCCTAATTTAATATCCAAACTCCCTACAATTAAATGCAAGTACACCTCATTTATTTTTTATGTCTGGTCGCTTGTACAGATCATATTAACTCTAAAATATACATTCCCATGTGAGGTATGTACAAGAGATGATAAATGTATGATTGGTCAAACGGGGACAAAGTGGAGAGAATATATCTCACGCCACGAGACACAAATATAGTTGTCCTCAAGGAAGACGCCTTGTTCAATTAATGATGTATAAGAAAGATATGTTTTTAATACATGTCCCCAAGTGAATAAGAAAAATAAACCTTTGCTAAGACAACTATTTTATTTGTTTGACGTATGTGGGTTGTTTAAAACTATGTTAAAATTCATCATTTATTCTCACTTGAAAAGAACTAAAAATAATAATGGTACTTAATTTGTTTGATGGTAGCTAAATATTCACAGAAAGGATTTTATCTGACAGCTAGAAAGATTACTTGATCCATGCTTATCGATTCATACGTCAAGTCATAGATTATAACATAAAGGATCTGCAGCTGTCACTTTTGATGGAGATTTTAAATAACTATAAAACCACGATAATAATCTAGTAAAATGTATTCAGTGTTGACCCACAACAAATATTTGTATTCAATTAAAAAGTGCTCGTTATTTAAATGAACCAGTAATAGGAAGGTTTTACCTGGACGCCATTGTAGGTCCAAGAGCCAAACTTCATGGTGCAGCTCTGCTCGTCGAAAGGAAAATACTCGACATTGATCTCACAAGAGGACTTGTAGATGGCCGGAGGCTTCCAGAACACTTCACCGTCGAACTTGAGGGTCGCCTTGGTCATGAGCGTCACCTCGTAGTTGCCGTCCGCGCTTTATTCAACACATCTTATCAGACATGTCACAATGCTTCATTCAACACATCTTATAAGACATTTCACAATGCTTCAATCAACACCTATTATCAGACATTTCACAATGCTTCAATCAACACCTCTTATCAGATATTTCATAATGCTTCAATCAATGCCTCTTATCAGACATTTCACAACGCTTCAATCAACACCTCTTATCAGACATTTCACAATGCTTCACTCAACACCTCTTATCAGACATTTCACAATGCTTCATTCAACACATCTTATAATACATTTCACAACGCTTCATTCAACACATCTTATCAGACATTTCACAACGCTTCAATCAACACCTCTTATCAGACATTTCACAATGTTTCATTCAACACATCTTATCAGACATGTCACAACGCTTCATTCAACACATCTTATCAGACATTTCACAACATTTCATTCAACACATCTTATAAGACATTTCACAACACTTCATTCAACACATCTTATAATACATTTCACAACGCTTCATTCAACACATCTTATCAGACATTTCACAACACTTCATTCAACACATCTTATCAGACATTTCACAACGCTTCATTCAACACATCTTATCAGACATTTCACAACGCTTCATTCAACACATCTTATAATCCATTTCACAACACTTCATTCAACACATCTTATAATACATTTCACAACGCTTCATTCAACACATCTTATAATACATTTCACAACGCTTCATTCAACACATCTTATCATACATTTCACAACGCTTCAATCAACACCTCTTATCAGACATTTCACAATGTTTCATTCAACACCTCTTATAAGACATTTCACAATAATTCATTCGCCACATATTATCAGACATTTCACAGCGCTTCATTCAACAGATCTTATCAGACATTTTACAATGCTTCAATCAATACCTCTTATCAGACATTTCACAATGATGCAATCAACACATCTTATAAGACATTTCACGACGATTCATTCAACACATATTATCGGACAGTTCACAATGCTTCATTCAACACATCTTATCAGACATTTCACAATGCTTCACTCAACACCTCTTATCAGACATTTCACAATGCTTCACTAGATATGCAGCTGTAGAAGCCCCAGAGCCTAAATAGCTTAAATAGATTTATTTTAGGTTTCTGTTCCGAATAATCTCTTACAAAATACAATCATAATGTTCTTTTGAGGTCAACATTGATAGCAGTTCACTATTTCATTATTGTTATTTTGTAGGTACGGTTGTAACGTTTATTACTTGTTTATTTGCATTAAGTTTTGATTTTAATATTCATTTTATGAAAGATAAATTGACTCAACTTTATATTTCCATAATAAATGTACCTAATACAATTGTGCCCATACAGAGACCGCGGCATCTGAGGCTCAGTACAGACATAATAGCCTTGTTTCAAGTTGAATGTGATGTAGAAAACCAAGTCCTTACAGAGACCGAGGCATCTGAGGCTCAGTACAGACATAATAGCCTTGTTTCAAGTTGAATGTGATGTAGAAAACCAAGTCCTTACAGAGACCGAGGCATCTGAGGCTCAGTACAGACACAATAGCCTTGTTTCAAGTTGAATGTAATGTAGAAAACCAAGTCCTTACAGAGACCGAGGCATCTGAGGCTCAGTACAGACATAATAGCCTTGTTTCAAGTTGAATGTGATGTAGAAAACCAAGTCCTTACAGAGACCGAGGCATCTGAGGCTCAGTACAGACATAATAGCCTTGTTTCAAGTTGAATGTAATGTAGAAAACCAAGTCCTTACAGAGACCGAGGCATCTGAGGCTCAGTACAGACATAATAGCCTTGTTTCAAGTTGAATGTGATGTAGAAAACCAAGTCCTTACAGAGACCGAGGCATCTGAGGCTCAGTACAGACATAATAGCCTTGTTTCAAGTTGAATGTAATGTAGAAAACAAAGTCCTATTCACCATTTACTTAACATTACTATGTTTGTTGAAATTTTTACTTGGAAATATGTTTAAAAACACCATAACCAACTCAATATTACATATTTTTGTGTCAATGTTTGGTCACCTTTAAAAAACTATTTAAGCTAGAAACTTGCGTTTTAGGAAAATGAGTAGTGACCTCACTCTGATAAAGATGAGTAGTGACGTCACTAATAAAGATGAGTAATGACCTCACTAATAAAGATGAGTAATGACCTCACTAATAAAGATGAGTAATGACCTCACTCTAATAAAGATGAGTAGTGACCTCACTATAATAAAGTTTGATCTATTTGAGCAAAACTACCTTTTGGGTAGGAAGAAATTCATATTGTGCGTAAAGTTCAACTTGCGTTGTATTTTTGTGTGAGTGTCAAATATTAATCTGAGACAGTCTGTTAATGAACTAGGACTAGGTATTTAGTAGTTATTTAAAAAGGTCTCATCTCAGTCTCTCTACAAATGTTTATGTTAGTATCTGTAGCTATCTGTAGCTCTCTCATGCAACGTACAATTTAAAATATTATACAGCTCATCAAAAGATGTTATTGGAATGAGGAAATAATTGAAAAACTTAACATCGTCTTCTCGAAGTTCAAGGAAAGTGTATAAAAGGAAGCATTCTCCAACCTCGAGCTTGTTATACATAGAGTGCACCCACAATTTGTCATTTTTCAAGGTACTGATCTCTCGTGCGCTCCTCTGGAAGGGCCTAAAACTTCACGACTAAAAATAAACATTTTACACTATGATAATTAAAACTAAAAATATATTATATACATTTCAATTAATTATTACTACGCCCTGCATTCAATGTTACACTCGAATATGTGTATTGTGTTAAGTTGAATGTCTTTAGCCATGAGAGACACCCTTTACTCCAATTAACCTAGAATTACGACTCACAAACACGCTTAAAGTTGGCTAACGCAACTTGTACTGACCAACTAAACTTAAGTTTTGGATTATTAGTATTGAGGCTCGAACTAGGAGCCACAAAGTAAATAATGAGGATCCCCAGACCACTAGGACATGTGAAAATAATTGAGAAGGTCACTGGAAACACGTAGTGGTGCAGATGAGACGGTGAGGTTAAGGAAGCGTGGAAGAGGATAAAGATGAACCGACTGCGATTCAGATGGCCAGCAAGGTAAGCTAAGTTGATTGTTGTGAGTAGGGAGAATTGAACTCACTTGTTGAAGAGTACAATGTCAGGCAACCATATGTGTTCTGAAGGTACGTACAGCATCTCAACCCCTCCATATTCCTCCGGGTTCCATATTAGCTTGTAGTCCACCCATTTCTGCTCACACACAGACATGGCAACATTGTACTACAGACCAACGTCTTATACACACTGCGATCTTTGATCAAACATGTTACATATGATATTTATACTGGCTATCAGCTCTCTCTTGCACATCTGGAAACGAACCAAGATCTATCCGTGTCACTGCCAAATTGTTTAGGCAACAGTTTGTACAGCAGTGTGTAGCAGTTCCGACACACGGAGTTTCTCATCAAAATTTTTACCTCCAGCCCAACATTTTTACTACTGTATCTCTGGAAATAGTTTTAAAATAGGGGTTGTATTACACATAATTGTTTGGAATAATTTGACTGAAAAAAATGGCTCTATAGTGCTTAGATAAATCTCGAACGTAAAGTTAATTGTACGTTTTTGTGTTTCTTTAAAATTATTAAAATATCCATTTGGAACAAATATCCTTGATTAATTGTGTTGGTAAATTTTAAAATAATACAAAGAGCTCCACTCGGTAGAACTCTTATTGGTCAGATATAAACGAGCATACGTTTCCATGCGAGGTAAGTAGAGCAAAGCTTGTGAATGACTGGTCAAATGGGGAAAGAATATACTATTTTTTAACAATCTATGCTTAGACTGGCAATACTACAAGATACGTCAATGTTTCTGACTCATAGCTACGTAAAAATTTACCTATATGATCCGAATGTCAATAGTTGAGATACTTACTTGGTTTTTATTTGAAAGATAAACTCTAGGAGAAGGCAAAATGCTCTCATCAAC
>JAVRXN010000012.1:61506737-61669237 GCA_033556935.1 Timema podura | reverse complement strand
ACCAGGGTGATATATGTCTGTACCAGGGTGATATATGCCTATACCAGGGTGATATATGTCTGTACCAGGGTGATATATGTCTGTACCAGGGTGATATATGCCTGTACCAGGGTGTTATATGCCTGTACCAGGGTGATATATGCCTATACCAGGGTGATATATGCCTGTACCAGGATGATATACGCTTGTACCAGGGTGATATATGCCTGTACCAGGGTGATATACGCTTGTACCAGGGTGATATATGTCTGAACCAGGGTGATATACGCTTGTACCAGGGTGATATACGCCGGTACCAGGGTGATATATGCCTGTACCAGGGTGATATATGTATGTACCAGGGTGATATACGCTTGTACCAGGGTGATATATGCCTGTATCAGAGTGATATATGTCTGTACTAGGGTGATATACGTCTGTACCAGGATGATATATGTCTGAACCAGGGTGATATATGCCTGAACCAGGGTGATATATGCCTGTACCAGGGTGATATACGCTTGTACCAGGGTGATATACGCCTGTACCAGGGTGATATACGCTTGTACCAGGGTGATATATGTCTGAACCAGGGTGATATATGCCTGAACCAGGGTGATATATGCTTGTACCAGGGTGATATATGCCTGTACCAGGGTGATATATGCCTGTACCAGGGTGATATATGTCTGTACCAGGGTGATATATGTCTGTACCAGGGTGATATATGCATGTACCAGGGTGATATATGTCTGTACCAGGGTGATATATGCCTGTATCAGAGTGATATATGTCTGTACTAGGGTGATATACGTCTGTACCAGGGTGATATATGTCTGAACCAGGGTGATATATGCCTGAACCAGGGTGATATATGTCTGTACCAGGGTGATATACGCTTGTACCAGGGTGATATATGCCTGTACCAGGGTGATATACGCTTGTACCAGGGTGATATATGTCTGTACCAGGGTGATATATGCCTGTACCAGAATGATGTCAGTCCCGATGTTTTCAGAGGTTTGCACGCACGTGTATGAGTAGATAATATATCGATAGCGCACGCCTCCAAGGAGGACATGATTGGTTGAGCCGACTGTACCCAGCATTGCTGCAGGTGGTAATCACCGAAACGAGCATGACACTGTACAGTGACATGTTTACCGGATTGGAGGGTAATCATTTTCCGCCTGACGAGCGGGTGACTGACTGGTAGGGGTGGTTAGAGCTGTTCATCTTCCACCCCTTTTATCCTCGCACGCGTAGCACGTCAGCACCTGGAGACTGGGGGATGAAATAGAGGGAGGAAGGGTTGATCGATTGGTCCGAGCTGGGCAAATACCGTGCTTGTGAACACTGTCTAGTGACATCAGGGCAGACTAACACACTGTCTAGTGACATCAGGGCAGACTAACACACTGTCTAGTGACATCAGGACAGACTAACACACTGTCTAGTGACATCAGGACAGACTAACACACTGTCTAGTGACATCAGGACAGACTAACACACTGTCTAGTGACATCAGGACAGACTAATACTACTGTGAACACTGTATAGTGACATCAGGACAGACTAATACTACTGTGAACACTGTCTAGTGACAGGACAGACTAAAACTACTGTGAACACTGTCTAGTGACATCAGGACAGACTAACACACTGTCTAGTGACATCAGGGTAGACTAACACACTGTCTAGTGACATCAGGACAGACTAACACACTGTCTAGTGACATCAGGACAGACTAACACACTGTCTAGTGACATCAGGACAGACTAACACACTGTCTAGTGACATCAGGACAGACTAATACTACTGTGAACACTGTATAGTGACATCAGGACAGACTAATACTACTGTGAACACTGTCTAGTGACAGGACAGACTAAAACTACTGTGAACACTGTCTAGTGACATCAAGACAGACTAACACTACTGTGAACACTGTCTAGTGACATCAAGACAGACTAATACTACTGTGAACACTGTCTAGGGACAGGGCAGACTAAAACTACTGTGAACACTGTATAGTGACATCAAGACAGACTAATACTACTGTGAACACTGTCTAGTGACATCAAGACAGACTAATACTCTCGTACCAGACTCCGTTGACGGTGATGGGGAGATCCCGGTTTGAATCTCGGTCGAGGGCATTGAAAGTTTTTTTAACTAAATGATTTCTCAGCCTCCTTCTATGCACATGCTGGTACATTTGCTCTAAATTCCATGGCTCCTCGTCTGTTCCTCTTCAGTTCGATATCCCGGAGATGTGCTGTGTTAACTGGGTCCTACCACCCATCCGGGCTACCCGGCTATTAGCACTGCTGAGGTAGGGACGAGGAAGGTTGAGTTTAGAGGAAGTGTACCAGTATTTGCGTGGAGAAAGATTGAGGGGAAATACCACCCTCATCAGACTCGACCTCCCCGTCACTCGAACTAGGTGAACTCGACGATTGGTCCGCGTGTCCACCGATGTTTATATTGATCAGTCCGACACCTCAGCTCGGTGGGTAGAGTGTCTATCTTCTGAGATAAAGGTCCCGGGTTAGATTCCCGGCATTGCAAAAAAATAATTCAAGGTGATATGTGGGTTCCTCCCTTTCATAGGGATTAATTAACGTCCGGAGGTCTAGGTGTTGTGTCTGTTATAGAATTGAGTTAGTTTGTAAGTCTTGTGCTGATACAATCTGTCGGTTTAGAAAGTGTACGTTAAATACATCAAATAAGGTCTAGATTTGTGTCGAATCCTTGAATCTTTAAAAATTAGACTTGGGACGCTCGAATCCTTGAGTCCTCTGGTGTCAGAGAAACTTGAGATTCGTGAAAAATCTCTTTAATATTTTCTGAGCTACAATTTATGAAGAGCTTGACTTGATATAACAATCTCAAGCAATTAGTGAAAGTAATTATAAAGACTTGTGTAAGAGGGAGATTAACAAAATAACAGAAAAAAGTACAGAATTGTATTAAAAAGTGTCCTCTTTGTTGTCTGTGACGTAATAGACATGACAAACAAAATGACATTTGTCAGTAGTAACTTTAAAAAAGAAAAAACTTGCATTTTAAATATTTTCACTTAAGACTAAAATTTTACATTTTTAAATATTTGAAAGCTGATTTAAGACTCGAATTCTAGAAAAAATATACTACTCGAGCCATCTCTATTAAAACTCTACCTACATACAGTTATTTAAGTTAAATTGGAAATATTTAAAATTTAATTTTAAACAAGTTGTTTAGGTCTGATTATTATTATTATTATTATTATTATTATTATTATTATTATTATTATTATTATTATTACCGCGTCTTACTACCCGTTCGGGTTATACGCACTTACGCTAATGTGTAATGGTAGGATGATTGTGAGATGAAATGTAGGACCTACAGTTTAACGTGGAATCCGAACCACGGTGGAGGCCTGACATTCCACACATTCACAAGTTGTGATTAATACACGTCTTGTCAGAGGTGAAGGAAGGGTTTGTCAATCAGATAAATCTGTGCCGGGACGGAGGATTGAACCCCGGATCCCCCAGCACAGAAGTCCGACACCTTACCCCTAGACCACCATGTCACCATTTAGGTCTTATTACGACTGATAAATATTATTTTGTTTGTCATGTCTATTAATTCACAAACAACAAAGAGAAAACTTTTTTTTACTCTTCCAACTACACAAGTCTACATAACTCTACCAATTGCTTGAAATTGTTATTAGAAGTCAAGCTGTTGATAAATTGTGTTCCAGATACTGTTCAGAGATTGTTTACAAATCTCGAATGTGTGTGAGGGCGACCTCGATTGGAGCGGTACCAAACACGTCGCTAGTATTGACTTGCGAGATATGAGCTTGTTTTCGAGACTCGAGAACGAATTGGTCGTCTCCCCCTTGGTCCCCTCTGTGTGTGTGTGAACAAAGATGATAGGTGATACTCGCCGAGATTCGGTCAATACCACCATCCACACACGTGCTCCTCTGACCGTGTGAAGGTCGGTCCACATATGCTCCTCTGACCGTGTGAAGGTCGGTCCACATATGCTGCCTCTAACCGTGTTAAGTTCGGTCCACATATGCTCCTCTAACCGTGTAAGGTCGGTCCACATATGCTGCCTCTAACCGTGTTAAGTTCGGTCCACATATGCTCCTTCTAACCGTGCCATGGCCAAGGAAGCTTTCAACAAGAAGAGGTTACTGTTGACCAGCAAGTTGAGTTTGGAACTGAGGTAATGTTACATTTGGAGCAGAAACTGGGATTCTCAGGAAGATAAAAAATAAATACTAGGAGAGCTTTGAAATGTGGTGGAGAAGACTTGAGAAGATCAGGTGGACAGACAGGGAGACAAATGAACAAGTCCTAAGAAGAGTGGGTGAGAAGATCAGTGGACAGACAGGAGACAAATGAACAGTCCTAGAAGAGTGGTGAGAAAGAACCATTTGGATGTGATTCTTCGGACAAGTCCAATTGGAGAGGACACAACCTTAGGAGGAACTTCTTCTGTACGACGGCATAGAAGGAAAGGTTGAGGGAAAGAGGAGCTTAGGAAGGAGGAGACATCAAACAGGGCGCATTGGTGGTCTAAGTTCACCGACACAAGGAGTCGACCTGTCGTGAGACAGAACACTTGATGATAATAATAATAATAATAATTTGTTATTATTTAGCAGCGCGCCTTACTACCCGTTCGGATTATCCGCTTAAGTACTAATTACGCTAATGGTTTAAGAATAGGGAAGGTTGAATTTAGAGGACGTGAACCCGCATTCGCGTAGAGGGAGAGTGGAAAACCATTTGGGGGAAAAAAAAACACCCCAGTTCACCCGACCGAGATTCGAACCTTGATCTTCCCGTACTCGGCAGTCGAGCTCAACACGAAACTAGCGCGTTAGCACACTAACTACACCACCGAGGCGAATCATAATAAATAATAATAATAATTCGTAGTGTTCGTCAAGCTCGAAGAGCAAAGTCAAAGAGTTGATCGTTGTTTGTTTATAGACTACTTGCGCTCAGTCGGGTTTATTAACACAGAACGCTGCCTGACACGCTAAATTGTAATGTGACGTCACACGCATTGTCCGACTTCCCCCTACCCCCCTTCCTCACGCTGAGTACTACTCCCCCGCCCCCCCTGAACCCAGATATGTCTAGCCTACGAGGTTATTCTCAGCTCCTTGCTATACTAGTATTGTTATTTTATAAGTACAGTATTGTAATATCTATCAAAAGTGACAGATCACATGACCTATCAAGTAACTTGTCTAGCAGTCGTATAAAAACTCTTCCTATCGAATTTGGACTGTACATTAGCTGGGTGTTTTTGAACTGATGATTATATTCATCCCAAGTTATAATTGAAAACGTGGAGCGGTGTGAAATGTTAGAAAAGGGGTGGGGGGGTGTGTGCCCGGGCTATTGACAATCCTCCCAGCTACGCCTGGAATGTTGGCAACCAGCAATATTACGTTCTGATGGTTCACTCCCCGTCTTCACTTCATTGTGTACCGAGATAAACGGTCCAATACCACGGAGCCTTCAGCTTCTTCTCATGAGAGATAGTATTGTAATCGTGAATATTTTCTACCTCGAGTTTAGGGAAGGTTTCTACGTTTTATTTGCTCCTGAAAATGTGGGTCTTATAAATTCTCCTTGTATGTCTGTCCCTCTGTCTGTATGTCTGTCCTTCTGTCTGTCTGTCTGTCTGTCCTTCTGTCTGTCTGTCCCGTCTGTCTGTCCTGTCTGTCTGTTCCTGTCTGTCTGTCTGTCCTGTCTGTCTGTCCTTCTGTCTTGTCTGTCCTTCTGTCTGTCTGTCCTGTCTGTCTGTCCTTCTGTCTGTCTGTATGTTGTCTGTCTGCCTTTCTTGTGCGTTGCGTGATATCTACCGCAAGCAAAGGGGGGTAGTTTTTTAATTGAAGCTCTTGTTTACGAATATGTCCACCTCGAACTAAGAATTTTAAATTTTTGATTAGAATTTTTTTAAATCGATTAAAAACTGGGTCGGAAGAAATAAAAATGGAGAGAGATTCCCCCGTTTTTCTGAAGAAAATAAAAGCTTTACCCGGGGTAACCACACAATTCACTGCGCGGTTACCCCGGGTACTTCTGCTAATAACACACAAAGTAATTTTTTTTCCCCCATTTTATTCGAGATGCACTTTCCGAACCGACTGATTATATCAGCATATGACTTATCTTAAATCTAGAACATACACAACACCCAGCCCCCCCGGTCGTTAATATATCACTGTGAAAGGGGGAAACCCATATTTTACCAATGATAAATATTTTCGGCCTTGACGGGAATCGAACCCGGGACCCTTAGCTTTATAAATTAGTTCGATTTAGTTAGTAAGTAATATTTTTTTTGACAATTTATAATAAGTTAGTAAGATATAATTTCATCAATGTTCTATATATCGAGTCGTGGATATGAAGCTAGCACCACTGCCTCTAAAAGTACACTAATAATATAATATTGTAAAAGCCATGTTTGATTTTTTCTCAACTGCCCTGACTGTAGGTACCGCTCTAATACCTGTTTGATATGTTTCACCTTTATCTGACATGGTTAGATTAGTCTATTGCCACCCCCTCCTTCCCCCCCTTGTATGTCAACTCTTCCTATCTCAACAGTTCGGTAAGAGTCGATTAAAATAGTAAATGTAGCTCTTATCAAGCGCGTGAAACGATGATATGACAGTAGGCCCTATATTACTCCGTGTCTAAAGGCTGGTCCACACTTGCACAGGTAGGACTATATTACTCCCGTGTCTAAAGGCTGGTCCACACTTGCACAGGTAAGCCTTATATTACTCCGTGTCTAAAGGCTGGTCCACACTTGCACAGGTAAGACTTATATTGCTCCGTGTCTCAAGGCTGGTCCACACTTGCACAGGTAAGACTTATATTACTCCGTGTCTAAAGGCTGGTCCACACTTGCACAGGTAAGCCTTATATTACTCCGTGTCTAAAGGCTGGTCCACACTTGCACAGGTAAGACTTATATTACTCCGTGTCTAAAGGCTGGTCCACACTTGCACAGGTAAGACTTATATTACTCCGTGTCTAAAGGCTGGTCCACACTTGCACAGGTAAGACTTATATTGCTCCGTGTCTCAAGGCTGGTCCACACTTGCACAGGTAAGCCTTATATTGCTCCGTGTCTAAAGGCTGGTCCACACTTGCACAGGTAAGCCTTATATTGCTCCGTGTCTAAAGGCTGGTCCACACTTGCACAGGTAGGCACTATATTACTCCGTGTATAAAGGCTGGTCCACACTTGCACAGGTAAGCCTTATATTGCTCCGTGTCTAAAGGCTGGTCCACACTTGCACAGGTAAGTCTTATATTGCTCCGTGTCTAAAGGCTAGTCCACACTTGCACAGGTAGGCCCTATATTGCTCCGTGTCTCAAGGCTGGTCCACACTTGCACAGGTAAGCCTTATATTGCTCCGTGTCTAAAGGCTGGTCCACACTACTTGTCCTTGTCGCATTGAAGCTGCAGGAAATGTTCTCAGTTGGCCACGAGTAGAGATGAACATCGTCCGCAGTGGCGGCTTGTGACCTAATATGTGAGGGGGCGGCACCTAAATCCTACCATACATAAGCCATAAAATAGTGTGTTGGCAAACGAGTAAGAATAGAACGGGGGGAGGAGGGGAAAGATTTGTCATCAAATACTTACCATATTGATGAAGGAGTGAAAACGACAATTAGAGGGGAGGATTTTCAGATGATTGAATCCTAAGGGAAGGTATTAACACTATCTGGTCTACAGCAGATCTGACGTTTAGTGACACACTCGACCACAAAGCGCTGTAGTCGACACGTGAGTGTGAGAAGAGAACTGTATTCGCAGTTATAGTTTTATTGGAACTCATTTAACTAACTTGATTTATTTTTTCAAAAAAAAGAAGTAGTAGTATGTACCTACCTTTAACTACCCGACCGGACTATCCTCATATTTATTCTAATGAGGGTAAGGATGAGGAAGGTGGAGTGTGGAGCTGTTGGAGCGGACTTTGAGTCGAAAGGCCCGTGTTCAAATCCCGACTGCAAGCTCAGAGGACGTTTCTACCTCCCAATATTTCGGTTTTCTTTTCTCTCTCCAGACGGATTTTGGCGTATTTCCTTGATATAACTACTCTCATGGTCCGTTTCGGTGTCCGAACGGTTAGAAGCGTCACTCTCGCAGTGTACTGGAACCTCAATGACTGGGGTTCGAACCTTGGCCGGGTATACTGAGGGGGGTTTTAACTAAATGATTTTGACAAGACGTGTATTAATCACAACTTGTGAATGTGAGGAATGCCAGTTCTCCACCGTGGTTCGGATCCCACGTTAAACTGTAGGTCCTCCATTTCATCTCACAATCACCCTACCATTACACATTAGCGTGAGTGCGTGTAACCAGAACGGGTAGTAAGACGTGGTGCTAGTTATAATAATAATAATAATAATAAAATGGCTTACCACTCTCTCACCACGCAAATGCGGATACAATTCCTATAAATTAAACCTTCATAAGCACTATCATATTAGTGTAATTATTACATATATGTGTACAACCCGAACGTTTATCAAGACGCGGTGACAAAAGAATCAACAACAAAATTAATAAACCTGTCGATGAAGGAGATATCGGGGTTCGAATCTGGACAAATGCGTGAGGTCCCAAATATAGAATATAGTGTTTCCATTCTCTTTCCTTGTTTACGCGACTGCATGTTCTATAGACTTCCCTACTCATCTATATTTACTATAGAATGAGTTGTTTATAACTCCTGTGTTAAGATGCGGGTAAAGCGGAGCTTGCACTTAAGTATGTGCTTAGTTTTTCTCTAAGCACCACGTCTTACTACCCGTTTGGGTTATACGCCTATGTAATAATTACCCTAATAGTTTTAGGGATTATGAAGGCTATGTTTAGAGGAAGTGAACCTGCATTTGTATAGAGGGAGAGCCGAAAACAATTTCGGAAAAAACCACCCTCAGTACATCAGACCGAGATACGAACCTCGATCTCCCTGTCATCGGCAGTCTACTCTACCGCAAGAGTAGCGCGTTAGACTATGCGGCCACCGAGGCGGGTCGTGCTTTGTTTTATAACCAAATATTATTTTGACCAAAAAAAATCAAATACTGCTCCAGTAGAAAGGTTTAGTTTAATTTTCCTCACTTTGTGATACCGACAGTTGTTGAATATCTGTCATAAACATCGCAGCATTAGAGTATAGTTTTCTTCTCTTGATTTAAAATGTTCACCTTAATTACCGCAATGCGCATGACAGATATTCAAGAACTGTCGAGATCACTGTTCTTAGAAAATTAAACTAAACTTATCTGCTTGAGCAATATTCTATTTATTTTGACCCAAAATAATATTTTTGCTATAAAAAGTAACAAAATACTGATATTATCTCTCGTAACCTTCAACATATTATTTAAACATGTGAGCATTAGTCATTAGTGAAGTACATTATCGTTATAAAAAACGAGACAGGAAATATAATTCAGTTTAATGGAGACTTTTTATGGGCGGTAATGTAGGAAAAATCACTGGTTAAATTAAAGCGTGAAGCTAGTTTTGAAAACTAATGTAGAAAGTTTGCTTGAAAAAATTGGTATCATTATTTTTTTTAAATATGTAAATATCAAGGCCCACATTTTGAGGACATGCTTTTTTAAAATTTACATCACAGAAAATTCTCATGTGTGCATACGTTGGTCATGACCCTCTGGTTGTGGAAACTTTCTTCTATAGGTCATTATTAGGTCCGTTGGATTTTCGGATCATATTTTCTTGTTTTGCGTAGTTATTGAGTAATTTTTAGTTATTTATGTTTAGTAAGTGTATTTTTTAAATGCCTGCTAAACGCATAAATACTCAAATATAGATTTTTTTCACCTCACAGTTGTCTGAATGAGAATATAATGTAAGCCATAAACTTTGTTTCCTCTTTGCTTGTTAGTTGTAAAATACACATTCCTGGGGACCCCTAATTTTGAAACGTGCGAGTAACGAGTCGCTAGCGTATTTCTCTCATCTCGCAAACCCCCAATTTTGAAACGTCTGCGCTAAGAAAACTGACGTCACACGATCGAATAGCGAGCGGATTCTACTCGCCAGCCTCACACCGTGCGAGACAGGCCTTGTCTGTCGAGTAGAGCATAATAAAACAAAATGGATGCCATCCCCCTGTTCGGTTGCGACCTTCTGAGAGTGGTTTTGTTGAAATAAACCTACCATTGTAAAAAATAGGTTTATAGAAGGAAAAAATATGATTGCTTTGTACACTTCATTTAATCCTTCAATAAACAATTTTTTTGGCTGAAAATATTATAATAATATATCTTAATTCTTTTAAGTTTGTTTAACCGTCAATTTGGCTGAGTCGGTAGAATTACATTCTAATAATCTAGAGTTCACGTGTTTAAATCCTGTCATCTCTATTTTTTTTAATTTATCAGATTGAAAAAACTTTGATTTTAATCGATTGTGTTAGTAAGCATATAATTTGTTTTAAATATTTTTTATAGAAGTATACAAGGTATTTGAGCCTACGTATACTACCATAATATTCTTCTTTAAAAATAATTTGAAAAGGTAGTAAATTAAAAACAGCGCATTAATTTTGAAATTTTGTGTGTAGGGGATTATTTAAAAATTAAATTAATGGGTTTATGACAAAAAAAGTACACATTTAAAAATAAGGCTAAGCAAGCTTAATTATAATTATTAATAAATGATTTAATTTCAGGCAAAAAATTAAAGTATTTTAATCGAGGTGGGATCGATCCAATGAACCTCTGATTTATATAAAGCACGCTACCACTTAACTAAAGTAAATATTGAGAATGAGAACGGTTTAACTTCTACTCATATAACCTGAGAAAATGTTGAGACCACAAACTTAGATGCAAACAAATGGAAGATGGTTTCCTAATAAAACCAAACAAATCGTTTTCCATGATGCACTCAATACAATAATAGTGTTTACTTTCCGTTGCGTATCTTGTAGAATGGCGTGTTGAGACATCTCATCGCCTCAATCCTTTGGCACACGTCATAGTTTTACAGTGTTGTCAGATTGAAAACTCAGTCGCAAGCGAAACAACGCCACACCGACTCGCACGACAGTAGAAACCTTTCAAAATTAGCTCCGTTTTAGTACAGCCTGCTATTAGAGAGTATTTTTGCAAGTTTCAAAATTAGGGGTCCTCGTGAGACTATAACTAGGCTGAGAGGGTTGCGTTGGGAAGGGGTAGCTATTACTTCTCAAGCAGGTACTACCTATTCCTGGTGAGACTGCAACTAGAGAGGGTTGCGTTGGGAAGGGGTAGCTATTACTTCTCAAGCAGGTACTACACATTCCTGGTGAGACTAACTAGGTTGAGAGGGTTGCGTTGGGAAGGGGTAGCTATTACTTCTCAAGCAGATACTACACATTCCTGGTGAGACTGCAACTAGGTTGAGAGGGTTGCGTTGGGAAGGGGTAGCTATTACTTCTCAAGCCGGTATTTGTTATGTCAATCAAGGTTATATTCAGTAGAGAAAGAGTTAAGTTGCTAAAGGCCTTTCATTGCCAACATCCCATTTGTAAATCACGTCTTTGATTTAGTCGCTGCGCACAGCACGAGTTTCTTTTCATATTTTTAGGTGATTAAAAAAATATGTTTCGCTTATCATAGTCCTGGCCTTGATTATAATTATTTTACCGCCATTGATCAAGGTCTTTACCATGTTTTAGGGGATGCAGGTCTATAAAATACTGAGGGGGGGGGGGGGGTAGTCTTACTTGACGTGGATTGTGATTAGATCCTCCAACAAGAGAATGGGAGGATTTAAAAAAATATATTCAATCCCTCCAGAAGCGATTTCAACTTTTTTTAATTAATTGGGCTGACAATCCAATTTTCATTATAAGAACCTTATATTATAGTAAAGTACTAAATCTACTTTCATGCATTCATACGTAAAGTCATATTATCTACAGATGTCACTTTATTATATATTAATATTATATAAATATATTTATATTAATAAAGAATAAGTAAAATGTTATCAATGTTGACCACAAAATATGTTTCTATTTTGTAAAAGTTCCTTCTCAAGAAAATTGGACTGTGGGTGTTATGAACTGTTGTAAGTCTCCGACCCGCTTCGGTGATCGCGCCGTCCAAGGCGTCTCTAGCAATAGACCATACTGCTGATGTTGGGAAGATCCACCGGTTGGGGTGTATTTAGGGAGGTTTTCCCAATATGTTTTCCCTCTCACGCAAATGCGGGTACACTCCCTCGTAATTCAACCTGCCTAATAACCAACACATTATCGTAATCGTAAACATTGCGTACAACCCTAAATGGTGGTGAGAACTCCTCCCAAACATTGAGGGGCACAAGCACTCACTTTCCACCCTCCTGCAGGTACATGGCTCGACGTATGAGAACATGAAAGTACAGTTCTCAAGTGTTGTTACCGTCACCTTGTGTCGACACAACAGTCGCAGATTTGATCGTTCGTTCCTTGAGAATTGAGTTATCAGACAGCCTCGGGACCAATTGCATTAGAGAGAGAGAGATGGAGATAGTAGCAGAGCTGGAGGTTAAACCTGCGCGCTCAAGGTCAAGGACGCCGCCTACTCCGAGGGGAATATCCTCACAATACTGAATACTTCAGTCCTGAATCTTCCGAAACAATCCTCATTATCTCCGAATGTTCTGACGTGACCCTGTTTTGTTTTTTTAGCACCGCGTCTTACTACCCGTTTGGTTTATACTCTTGTACCAATTACATTAAATGATATTAAAGATGAGAAGGTTATATGTATAGGAAGTGTGCCCGCATTTACGTGGAGAGATAGTGGAAAACCATTTAGGGAAAACCACCCTCAGTACATCCGACTTAGATTTGAACCTCGATCTCGACAGTCCAGCCTCCTGCGAGAGTAGCGCGTTAGACCGAGCGACCATGAACCTGTTTCTAACAGTTCACTTCGACCTTAGAACTGAGTCATTTCAACTGGATCATAATTTAAAACGAGCTAATTTCACCTTTGTGATGATGAGTATTTTCTCATGACCCCTCGGAGAAAGCAAGTATTGTGATCGTCTCAAACAAATCTGATTCTTTCACGACCCACCGAACCCTAAAAAGTGTTTTTTGTGTTGAAGTTTGTCTTGTACTCGGTCATAAGGACGAAAACCGTTTATACCGATCAGGCTAAAAACCTTGGTAATCGAGGGTTTTCATAAGGTTCAACAAAGAGTTTTCATAAGGTATCAGACAAAGAGTTTTCATAAGGTTCGACAAAGAATTTTTTTCGAAACTATCCATCCAACCTTAAAATTAAGGCTTGGCACTTAAGGGAAAAAAGAGAGTAAACCGATTTCCTCGAAATACGCTCAGACGATTTTTACTAAAATTCGTATCTAGGCACTATTTAATATTAATAACAAAATGGCGAATCTAAATTTTCTGACCCGCTCCGGCCGCGTGGTTAACGTGCTACTCTCACATAATAATATACTACCTATAATTGGGAGATCGAGGTTTGAATCCCGGTCGGGTGTACTGAGGGTGGTTTTTCCCCAAAGGATTTTCCACGCAAATGCGGGTACACTTCCTCTAAATATAACCTTCATAATCCATAAAATAAGTAGCATGATTAGTACATAAGCTTATAGCCCGGACGGATAGTAAGAGACAGTGCTAAACAAAATACTGGACGAATGATTTGTGGATACTTTACCTAAGCTGATATCTTTAATTTTGATCATATCTCTGCAACTCTCCGAGATATGAAAGAAGCTATAGCTATAAAATTGTAGATTTATTAAAAATAAAAACCCTCTTGTTTGAAATGCATTTTTATAAAACCGATGGTTTCCAAGTTACAAGTAACACAATCAAGATAGACCGATGGTTTCCAAGCTACAAGTAACACAATAAAGATGGTCTTATGGTTTCCAAGCTTCAAGTAACACAATAAAGATGGACCGATGGTTTCCAAGCTACAAGTAACGCAATCAAGATAGGACCGATGGTTTCCAAGCTACAAGTAACGCAATCAAGATGGACCGATGGTTTCCAAGTTACAAGTAACGCAATCAAGATGGATTGATGGTTTCCAAGCTACAAGTAACGCAATCAAGATGGACCGATGGTTTCCAAGCTACAAGTAACACAATAAAGATGGACCGATGGTTTCCAAGTTACAAGTAGTATAACCGCCAATCCCAAAGACGATGGTCATCGATAATGGATGTTTCCAAGCTACAAGTAACGCAATCAAGATGGACCGATGGTTTCCAAGCTACAAGTAACGCAATCAAGATGGACCGATGGTTTCCAAGTTACAAGTAACGCAATCAAGATAGACCGATGGTTTCCAAGCTACAAGTAACGCAATCAAGATGGACCGATGGTTTCCAAGCTACAAGTAACACAATCAAGATGGACCGATGGTTTTACTTCCCATCTGAATAAAGTTGTGATACGGATTTTCACGACTCTCAGGGAACCCCGCTGAGATTCGAACCCCGACGTACCAAGACTGACAGCCGGGAGTCCTTTCCACTGTAGAGTTTCTCAAGTTTTTACACCGCCGGTACTATGTTTGCAGTATGCGGTGAGTGTACTGTTAATAATCTGTCAGTAGGTGCCAGGCGCTAATAAATCTGTGTTTTTATTGCCTATAAAACTCAAAATTGTGGCATTAGAAGCTCCGGTTCTCTAAATACCGGCCATTTATTGGCACCTTTTGATGCTCCTTAGTAAACTGTTGCGTGGAAAACAAAATAAACCAAGAAAGCATCGCCCGGGGCCGGAAATATAATTTGTGTGTTGCGAATTTTTACATTCTTGGACAGAGGAAGTATTGTGATCGTCACAGAAATATAACTTGAGATTTTGATGGACGTTACATGACCCACCGCACTTGAATCTGCTCTAACGATTTTGGTTAAAATTCATATCCTGGCGAGCGTGACCTGGCGGTCTAGGGGGGTAAAGGTGTCGAACTTCTGTGCTGGGGGTCCAGGGTTCAATCCTCTGTCCCGGCACAGATTTATCTGATTGCCAAACCCTTCCTTCACCTCTGACAAGACGTGTATTAATCACAACTTGTGAATGTGTGGAATGCCAGGCCTCCACCGTGGTTCGGATCCCACGTTAAACTGTAAGTCCTCCATTTCATCTCACAATAACCCTACCATTACACTACCGAACGGGTAGTAAGACGCGTTGCTAATAACGATAATAATAATAAATATAGTAAACTGTTATCAATGTTGACCGTGAACAAATGTGTTTGTATTTTCTTAAAGGTCCTTTCTATGAAGATTTGAGTGTAGTTAAATCAGTAGCACTCATTGTCCAGTGTAAACTACGATACATTCCCATGTGTGTGTTTAGAAAGATTGATGAGAGAGAGGACCAGTTGTTATATAGAGACGAGGTCTGATCCAGTCGATGCTGCCATCTGTGGGAGAGGACCACAACATATTCGCCTGGGTCGATACGAGATACTGCCCGCATTACCGTCCACTCAATTGAAAATACAAGCACTAGTAAAATTATTTAGCCTACGTTTTCTAAACTTATGTTTTATTTTTTGGTACTAATTTCTCTGGCGGAAAAGTTGTTAAGGTGGGAGTGCACGGGATGCTAGAAAAGAGAGTGTTTTTTTGCAGTTTGCATACCAAAACTTTTTTTTTTGTTAAAATAAATCAAATATTGCTTCAGTACAAACATCGCTTGAATTTCTTCACACGGTGATTCAACAGTTGTTGAATATCTGTCATGAGTACAGCGGCATCATATGATAAAAATTTTAAATGAAGAGAAAAAAATTGTCATTAGATTTCAGGAAATCCTTGACAGATATTCAACAACTGTTGATATCACCGCGTGAAGAAAATAATTAAACTCTGTTTCTAGTGGAGAAATATTTGTTCTATTTTGACCAAACAAAAGGTTTCGATGTAAAAAAAAATGTGAAAAATACTTAACTTTTCTCGCTTAACTTGACGTATGGCTTTCTTGGCTGTCAAATAGGACTTCCTAGGAAAATGGAATATTATTTACCGCCGTCGATAAATAAAATTTTATTATTAGCACTGCATCTTACTACCCGTTCGGGTTATACGCACTTACGCTAATGTGTAATGGTAGGGTGATTGTGAGATGAAATTGGAGGACCTACAGTTTAACGTGGGATCCGAACCACGGTGGAGGTCTGGCATTCCTCACATTCACAAGTTGTGATTAATACACATCTTGTCAGAGGTGAAGGAAGGGTTTGGCAATAAGATATATCTGTGCCGGGACCTAGGATTGAATCCCGGACCCTCAGCACAAAAGTCTGACACCTTACCCCTAGACCACCAGGTCACCAAGAAATAAATAATAACCACGACTTGAGGGTAGAAATAACCCGCTTCGGTGGCCGCGTGGTCTAAAGTGCTACTCTCGCAGTAGACTAGACTGCCGATGACGGGGAGATCGGGGTTCGAATCTTGGTTGGAGGAGGGTGGTTTTTACAAAATGGTTTCACAAACTCTCTCTCCACGCAAATCCTTGTGCACATCCTTTAAAATATTTCTAATCTCTAAAACCATCAGCGTGATTAGTACTTAAGCGTACAACCCCAACGGGTAGTAAGACGCGGTGCTAAAATAATTAAAAATGTATATACAAAGTTTGGTGGAAATTTGTGTCCAATGGTTGGTCAGATTTAGACACCTTTTTCCTATAGAGGCTATTAAAAAATTATTCAGATTAAACTAATCCTTTGATCATAATCTATTACCCCCAATAACTTCATGAAAACTTAAATAAGGGTAGCTAAATATTAAATATATTATTTTTGGAATCCCCCTCGTATGTTTTCCCCTAAATAACCCCAAAAAACCCTGACATAAGTACTTGTTAAAACTAGTAGCGACATGTGAACGAACGTCTCTATCTTTGCTCACTGGTTCTTGTTCGTAAGCTCCAAGACTTAGAAAGGATATTATTCGAAATTAAATTAGATTTTAAGCTCTTTTTATTTCTAAATATTTCACAAACGCTAAAGAAATTGTAGACATTTCCGTGTACAAAAAAAGATGAGGTTATAGAATATAATACTACCGCGCGTGTTTGTATGTCCGCGACTGTACCCGGTTTCAATTCCAGCCGCGCACGTTTGTATGTCCGCGACTGTTATCAGCCCGCGTTTCAATTTCCAGCCGCGCGTGTTGAAGTGTTCATTAAAAACCTCCGTAGGGTGAGTTGAGGTCTCGTGAACGAGGTTTAGTTTATTCACACGACATTGATTAACCGGCTCTACCGCTCCAAATACACCAGAGGACAGTTTCATTTGTAATTGAAACAGATGGCATTTACAAATAACACCGCGCAAGATTCATTATGTTTTATTTTAATAAAAACGGAAATTTATCTTCTTGTCTCTTCCAAATGCTCTCTATTCCTACTTCGCCGCTCATTCTTTTTTTTAGTTCTGCGTCTTACTACCCGTTCCGGTTATATGCTTATGTACTAATTCATCTAATGGTTAGGGAGGCTATATTTCAAGGAAGTGTACCTGAATTTGCATGGGGGATAATGAAAAACCACCCTCAGTACACCCGACCTAGGTTTGAACCTCGATCTCCCCGTCATCGGCAATCTAGTCTACTGCGAGTATAGCGCCTTAGACCATGCCACCACCGAGATGGGTCTCATCCTTTTGATACATATGTACATCTATAAACTTAAATTGACTAAAGGTATAGTAAGATAATATGGGACCCCCTTCCCCTGGAGAAATCAGCCCCCACCTGTAGAAACCTTGTTAAAGGGGGTTTGGTAGCGATTACGAGTCAAGGCCAGTATTTTTCCAGTTTTTATAGCAAACATTTTTTCGCAAAAATAAATCAAATATTTCTCTAATAGAAACCTATAGTTTAATTTTCTTCGCACGGTAATATCAACAGTTTGTTGAATATCTGTCGAGGGTGTTCCAGAACTTGATGATAACTTTTTATCTTCATTTAAAAAGTTTCTCATCAAACGCTACCATGGGTGGAAAAATAAAACTGTATGTTTCTACTGGAGAAATATTCGATTTATTTTGCCGAAATAAATTGTTTGCGATGAAAACTGTAGAAATACTGGCCTTTTCTCTCGTCCCCTACACCCCCACCTTAAGTTGATGTCATTCGCTCATTTTGGTTGTAAGGCCTTTTAGCCTACCACGGTATGATCCCGGTATGAAACAAGGCCTCATAGAACGGGCTTCCCACCAGAATAAGGTTAGCTTCGTGTACTGAGAAACTCACGATTATTTTACAAATGCTGCTATTTTGGATATTTAAAAACAAAATACTTCACGATAAACCCTTTTGACAGTTTGGTGGTCCGTGCTCCGCGTCTTAACCGCCAGGGTCATACGCAGATGTAATAATCGTGAAAGTATGTTAGGAAAGAGGAAGGTTCAATTTAGAAGAAGTGTACTCGCGTGGAGAGGTAGTAAAACATCTCAACATACCTGACCGAAATTCGAACTCCGATTTCCCCGACATTCTATTGCGAGAGTGACGCCTTATACCATTTAATCACCGAAGCAGGTTCTACCCATTTAAGTATGCCAAAGGGTCGGGGGCGAGTAGTGTGAAATTTAGAGGAAATGTATCCGAATTTGCTTGTAGGTAGAATGTGATAAACCAACCAGGGGAAAAAAACTCACTCGGAACACACTGACCGAGATTTAAACCCCCAGACCTCCACATTACTGGCAAATCAAACAGGATGAGCCCTACACCTAGTCCGCTTGTCCACGGAGATGTGGATAACTTTTTAAAAATTGTGTGCCGAAGTGCTCCTGAAAGTTACAGAATCGCGACTATCCGGCCTTCCGTATTATCCGGCCCAGTTCTCGGTGTTAACAAGTTCGTTTTAAAAATAAACAAACCAGTACATCTCCACTGCAAAACACGCCACTTTAGGCCGGATATTCGCGACTTTAGTGTATCAACCATTCTATGATCGGTTATAAATGATTTCGTCTTGTTTTAAACATGGTGAGTAGTGTGTTTTGTTATGTTATGTTATGTTATGTTAGTATTCCATTTCGGTATCAACTTTCTCTCCGCTTTACGATATATTGTATAAGTAACAAACAACTGTTGAGGCCGTGTTGGACAATAACAACTATCAATAGCCGCACTTACTACGTCAACAGACTGCTTTATTCTACCGCCGATACTTTGAGGTGTTTCGACGCCGCGAGCAACAAACACACTAATTACTCTTGTCTCCGAGACAATGGATTCTGGTTCAGTGGTTTGTGGATGTATTACAAGTTCCTGTTTGATACGTCACCATTGCACTGTACGTTCAACTCAAGGAATATTAATGGATTCACCTAAGGGGTGGGTAAAAGGAAGATAGTTAAGAATAAAAATATCCTCGGTAGCGTGGAGGGAGATTGGGAGGTCACAGTGCAAATTACCATCGTTTGAAACAAGTTTAATACAGGGATTTGAATATATAGTGGAACTTGACTCATTAGAACTTTTCGCCCGGTCCTGTGAATTTTGTATTAAAACAATGTTAAAAAATCGTGGATAGTTCGAATTTTGTTTTCTTTAGTTCGAACTTTTCGTAAGTTATAATGTACTGTGCAGTATTGTTTATCTACTTTTAGTTGCGGTGCCGGATTGTTCTATTTTTGAAAACAGGGGAGGCGACGTTGGAGTGCGGTCAGTAATCTTTTTCACGCCCCTCCCCCTCTTACCCATAAGTCTTTGTTTACACGCACAGTTCTGTACTCCGTTAGTCAAGGTAGAACCTCTTGAGCGGTTACTTGAGCTGTTCTTAGTGATTAGGTCGTAGCGATATTCTTGTGACGTGGGAGTTTATTTTGTTTAGTACATACTGTACAGAAGTGTTTGTGTGTGTGTGTGTATAGTGATGTCACTGTCCAAGCCACAGTCCTATAAATAATTAACTTAGATTATAATTACATTAAATTAGAATAATACACTATGACTGAGAGATTTTTCAATTCCTTTTAAGAAACTTATTTAATTATAATTTTTGGATGGTTCGAATTTTTTCCTGGTCCCTTTAAGTTAGAACTATCCAGGTTCCACTGTATTATGATTTAAGAAATATTCTCCTAACCATCCCATATTGTCTTACTTAATCTGTGGCATTAGGAACTCGCTTACAAAAAAGTACGCCACCTATCCCAATCTCGAGCTAGTTCTATCCAGTCCACCTCAGTACACCCAACCGAGACTCTAACCCCGATTTCCCCGTCATCGGCAGTCTAGTCTTTTTAGAGAGTGACCCCTTAGACCATGCGGCCATACTTGATTATATACATTCATTTAAAAACTATCTGTTATATTTGCAACATTAAATATAAACAAAGATATTTACTCTTTCAGGGCGTGATTACATGAAATGTTGGGATTCAATCCTACTCCAATGATATTTCCGACTTAATAATCCTAGATTAAATATTCATCCTATCGAAATGACAGTGTCAACACCAAAGATAAACCTTGGCCCATTCTTGAGTCAGCCCCTTTTAAATTTTTTTTGGATAGGCTACATTTGTAACATATCTGCTGAGAGGGTTGCCTGTTAGAGCTATCTCGCGGCGTTATTCTGAAACTATGAACTCTCGTTCATCAACTGACAGTCCCTCAAAACAGGATCCAGAAATAGTTCCAATATTTAGTTTTACTTTATCGCAACTACGCGTAGAAAGGAAGTATTGTGACCGTAAAAAAATAGAAATCGATATTTTGATGAATGTCTGTATCTTGGCCTAGACCTGAAAACATTTTACTGCTCGGGCTAACTTGGCATTCAGGGTTTTTTAAGGTCCCCCAGAGCAGTTTTCGGAATGATCCATGTAACCCTAAAACTAAGGGTAGTTTACTTAAGAATGAAAAGGTTTAGAAAAAATTGACTTTCTCGAAATACGCTTTAACGATTTTGATTAAAATTCGTATCTAGGTACCATTTAATATTACATACAAAATGACGCATAATACCCGCTTCGGTGGCCGCATAGTCTAACGCAATACTCTCGGAGTAGACTGGACTGCCAATGACGGGGAGATCGGGGTTCGAAGCCCGGTCGGACGCTCTTTGGGTGGTTTTTCCACTCCTCCACGTAAATGCGGGTACATTTCCTCTAAATATAACCTTACTAATCCCTAAAACCATTAACTTAATTAGTACATAGGCGTATAACCCGAACTAACGCGGCGTTAAAAAAGTGTATCGTCTAATTTCCTGGAATAACGACTTAAGCTGTGGTTACAGGGAAAACGTACTCGCGCAAAAATGATTTGGGATAGCCCTTTGTTTTAAGTAAATGGATCCCGCCTTCAAATTATATTTGTTAGAAAATAATTATTTAAAGTTCCCCATTTTAGAGAATAACCCTATAGAATACTGGGTGGTTTTCTCAATGCAATTTAGGTGAATACTCTGTATTACATCCACTTAACCCACCACATTTCGCGAATACCGCACTACCGAATGTCTTCTAACCAAACTAATAAGTGTTTCAAACTCCATATTTTTTTTACTCTTTACCACTTTGATCGTGCCCAAATCTTTGAGATAAATATCGTTCGCGAGAACGAAACAAACTTGTTTGAACTTGTAGCGATTCGCGCGACTAATTCGCCTCTAGTGTGACCATCCCCGTTTGTTTCATTCGGGCGAATATGTTTCCACTGTAGCCACAGCCTTAGAGAGTACTTGACATGACGCACCAACAGTCTCTAGTACATAGTTCTCGTGTTTTCCAAGACCTCCTATAAAATGAGTATTATAGATTGTTTCCGGTGCTCAATATTTACGGTTTTCTTCAAGCAGGCCATGGAAACTACACGAGAAGGCCGTGGCTGTACCTTATAGAAAACACGTGCTGGTTTTAAAGGCTGTGCGATTCTGTACAAAGCTTCGAATTTAAAAAAAAATTTAAATCCTAACATAGATAGAATTTCTATTCGAGTCAAAATTTTCGAATCTTATTATTTGAAAGATTTTTTTAATCCCGATTATAAATTTCAAATCTAAATATATTTCAGATTCTAATCCGAAGAAATGTAACTTTAGACTCTAATCTAAAAGTTACACTTGCTATTTTGTTTTTCTAGAGACATATTCCGACGCCTTAGCTCAGTCGATAACGTGTGTCTCCCAGGTTCGATTCCTGGCATGGCCGGAAAATCTATCATGTGGGTTTCCCCCTTTTAGCAATGATGAATTGACGGCCCGGGGGGGGGGGGGGGGGGGCGGGGTGTTGTGTTAGTTTATAAGTCGTGTGTTGATATGATCAGTCGGTTCAGAAAGTGCGAGTTAAATACCTAGTGTAAAATAAATGAACCATTTAAAGAAATTATCATGGATCCATTATTTGACTTGGTCACAGAAACTTGTGAATGTTATCATGTTAATAGAATGTAATGTTTTAATCACCTTATTTTTTTTATTAAACTCAATTATGCACATGCACATGTTCAATTAAAAATAAATATCGATATAACTTAATCCTAGATACATTTAAGTCTTGTTGACAACCATCACGTATCAGTTTGTTATGAATTGTTAGTACTAAGACTGTCGGTTACGAGTCGCCGTGATTGTGGATATAGTGGCTGAAACTTTCAACAGCCACCAGGTAGACTCAACACACCAACAATTGGTGAAACATGAGCCTAAATAAGATTAGAACAAGGATGGCTCACTGATAGAGCATTGGCGCGCAAAGACAAAGGTCCCGGGTTCGATTCTTGTGTCCAGGTTGTAATTTAAAAAAAATTTAAACTAACCTAATATTTGATTTGTACTTGATTTTATTTAAAAAAATAGTTCTGTACAAAACATTTTTACAATAGCATATTCATTAAAAACATAATTCATTAAAAAATATATAATCTGATTATATTCGAACTTGTAATCAAAGTTAGATTGGAAATGTTGTTTGTTATGACATGTTTGACTGATTCTGTCAATTGTTGTCTGTTTCAGTCGGAGCAGGCGGATTCTGATCGTGGTGAGTTATTATTATTATTATTATTATTATTATTATTATTATTATTATTATTATTGGGTCAGACTTAAAAATATACTGTCCTTGATACATCCGTGGGAAGCTACTTCAGCCGTAGAACCTATAATAAGTGTCGTGTCGGGAAATGTTGCCAGGGTATGCAGAGCTTGTTTAAACTGTAACTGTGAATTGTTCTCATCACTCAGTAGAACACTCATTGGTCAGGTATAGACGAACATACATTCTCATGTGAGCTATGTAAAGCAAATTTTATGTATGACTATTCAAGTGACGCGTATGATTGGTCAAATGGGGACATAGTGGGAGAGAACATATCACAGGTACAGTTGTAACAAGCTCTGCTTACCCTGGCAACACTACACTACACTGCTATGTATGACTGGTCAAATGGGAAGAGAACATATCACAGGTACAGTTGTAACAAGCTCTGCTTACCCTGGCAACACTTCACTACACTGCTATGTGTGACTGGTCAAATGGGAAGAGAACATATCACAGGTACAGTTTTAACAAGCTCTGCTTACCCTGGTAACACTTCACTACACTGCTATGTGTGACTGGTCAAATGGGAAGAGAACATATCACAGGTACAGTTTTAACAAGCTCTGCTTACCCTGGCAACACTACACTACACTGCTATGTGTGACTGGTCAAATGGGAAGAGAACATATCACAGGTACAGTTGTAACAAGCTCTGCTTACCCTGGCAACACTTCACTACACTGCTATGTATGACTGGTCAAATGGGGACAGAGTGGGAGAGAACATAGCACAGGTACAGTTATAACAAGCTCTGCTTACCCTGGTAACACTCCACTACACTGCTATGTATGACTGGTCAAATGGGGGCAGAGTGGGAGAGAACATATCACAGGTACAGTTGTAACAAGCTCTGCTTACCCTGGCAACACTCCACTACACTGCTATGTATGACTGGTCAAATGGGAAGAGAACATATCACAGGTACAGTTTTAACAAGCTCTGCTTACCCTGGCAACACTCCACTACACTGCTATGTATGACTGGTCAAATGGGGACAGAGTGGGAGAGAACATATCACAGGTACAGTTGTAACAAGCTCTGCTTACCCTGGTAACACTCCACTACACTGCTGTGTATGACTGGTCAAATGGGGACAGAGTGGGAGAGAACATGTCACAGGTACAGTTTTAACAAGCTCTGATTACCCTGGCAACACTCCACTACACTGCTATGTATGACTGGTCAAATGGGGACAGAGTGGAAGAGAACATATCACAGGTACAGTTGTAACAAGCTCTGATTACCCTGGCAACACTACACTACACTGCTATGTATGACTGGTCAAATGGGGACAGAGTGGAAGAGAACATATCACAAGTACAGTTGTAACAAGCTCTGCTTACCCTGGCAACACTCCACTACACTGCTATGTATGACTGGTCAAATGGGGACAGAGTGTGAGAGAACATATCACAAGTACAGTTGTAACAAGCTCTGCTTACCCTGGCAACACTCCACTACACTGCTATGTGTGACTGGTCAAATGGGGACAGAGTGGAAGAGAACATATCACAGGTACAGTTGTAACAAGCTCTGATTACCCTGGCAACACTACACTACACTGCTATGTATGACTGGTCAAATGGGGACAGAGTGGGAGAGAACATTTCACAAGTACAGTTGTAACAAGCTCTGCTTACCCTGGCGACACTTCACGACGACCTGAAAGTAGTGTGTGATCTATTCTAAACGTTTTTCAATAGCTCTCTTTTATCTATCAGCACCTTCCTTGACCAAACTTTTAAGGAGATATAATCATGTTATGTTCCTTCAACTGAAAAGGTCTAGGACCATTCAAATACCAGTATTGTTGATTGACAATTTTCAGTAAGTGCTGACTCGATTAATTTTAGTTTTTTTTTCTCTTCATATTTTGTCTGAATATCATCATGGTTTCCTAGTTTCAATCTTACTTTTCATTTTATTATGTTTCGGCTTATATCATAATTTTTCTTTGGTAGCCTATAACATTAATTTCTTTTGTTACCAAATTAATACTTGTTTATTGTCTGCTTTTCCGTATATTTTATACTTTTTTGTATAATTCAATTGGCAATTAATGATGTTACATCACATTCTTTTGGCCACTAAATGCGAAGCATAACTACCTGTGTGGAGTTAAGTTAATGAATGATATATGAATTTATTGTTTCTTATCAATGATACTAATCAGTGGTAGAGCATTGAGGACAGTTCCGTTCTCTTGTCTTAACTCCCGTCGTTTGACAGTTACAATATGGAGTGTTCCAACCTTTGTTTCATTTTCCAGGGGTGTCCATGAAACGCTGCCGGTGGCCCTCCAGGGCTCGCGGTTTCTTCATGAGGCTCCTTGCCTCACTCTGCTTGTGCAACTCTGACGGCAATAAGGGCTCTTAAGGCGAGCCTTGTGACGTCACCGCTTCCTTGCCCGGCCGACAGATGTCGCAGTCTGTAGGGCCTAGTGTTTGTTTTATCCGCCAACAGATGTCCCTGTCTGCCTGCCCGCCCGCCTGTTCAGTGTATAATGTATTGCAAAACAATTCAGTTATATCGTCTCCCAAGTAATAAATATCGGCAATACGTTTATAATAGTATTATTTATTAAATTGTAAGAGATAAAATGGAATTTCGCTGTAGTAAATAATGAGATACACGCCCTTTGAATGGTATTTGTTTGTATTGAATGTTAATAAGTTATTATTTTTAAGAGTTAAATTGTAGTAGCATATTTTTTATTATGTAGCAAAATGTAACTATAATGAAATTTAGATTTTGTGTAGCATTTATGTGGAGAGAAATATTGTAAATATCCATCTAAAAACTACAATGATACGCTTCACTTCATATCTTCAAAGATGGGAACACAATATTTAAAGTAAAAATCCTAATATTTTAATATAAATAGTTTTATGTAGAAATGAGTGTTAGAAACCATTAAAAATAATAAGTATATGTTTGAAGTTTATTTAAAAGTATATATATTAAGTAAAGTTTGTATTTTCTGAACAAGTCAGTCAGTTTTGTATTTTAAACGCAAACGATGCGATGTTTCACAAACTCTGTTTTAAGATATTTTTTTTTATCGAATCCAACTTCTTACCAAAGCGCTAATAACCCTTAGTTGTACGCTTTAAAATACCGATTAGTAATATTGAATGTACTTATTGGTTCGACAGATCCAACCCGTTGGATGGCGTCTTGGTTCCAAATTATAAGTCAAGCTGTTGTGCAATTAATCGGAAATGTAAAATATTTTTTAACATGTTTGTAAGAATCACAAATTATTTCAAGCTCATGCATGGACGATTATCACACTTTTTTTAAAAAATGTTGTTTGTTTGTTTGTCAGATATATAGTGAATGTATCAGTCGTGTTTATGGACGTTTTTTGAAATGGATTGTTTTGATATTAAATGTTCGGTCCTGGATTTGTTTATTTGTATTCCAGTTTGGTTTGAGTTATACTCACATTGATACGACTTAGTCCATTTCCATTTTTAGACACTTTTGTAAGCGTTGGGATGTAAAGCATTGAATGCTGTAGGCTCACAGACATATATATATAAGTATATTATATTCTTCTCTTTAATTTAAACGCCTTCCAAACGAGTTCAATTAAAATCACTGTGTGTAAATCACACACTTGATTTATGATGTTGATAAAAAAAAAACGCTTTAAAGATATCTTAAAATTTAAAACAATGTAATACTAAATCAGGAATTGCCCTCTACAAGGTATCATTTTGATAAAACCACACTTTCCGATTTGACCTAAAGCTTCTTGTTGAATACCCTCAAATGTTAATAAACGACTAGTGTATTAAGTTTTGTAATCTTTGAACTTGTTTATCTCTTCTTCTGTGTCCACACGAATAAAACATTTTAAAAGGGAGGGAACACAAACTACAATATGTCCATCTATCTTTGTGTACGTAGAAAATCTCTTCTTGATTGGGCCAAATATTAAAATTAAACTTTCCAACAATTTTCCTGGGAACAGTCGACAATCATATTTTATTAAAGCTACTTCATAATTATACTCACGACTTCAAGTTTTGTATTTTTGATAAAAATGGGAAAAATGGAGAAAATAAATTAAATATTGAATTTAAATAAATATTCTAATGTGATCATTTAAAAGAAAAATCTTTTGTAATAAAAGTGTCGAAATAAATGATAAAGCACTAATTTATTTTGTTAATCGATTTAAGTGTAAATCCCAATAAGTAATAAATATTATATATGATTAAAAAAATGTCTGAAATAAAATGTAATTTTCAAATCTACCTTTTCCCCACGGTAAGATAATCTTTAATAATGTAAACACCATGTGTGAAGTATGAAATTAAATTAATTAAATATTTAAAACTGCTAAACTTGTCGAACTCTCGCCAATGGTACTTAATAAATAATAATAATAAACACTACATCGTGATGATCTCGCTGTAAATCCGCCATTAAAAGGAAAGTAAGTTTACCTTTGCCGTGGACAAGGTGTAGAATGGCGAGTGACACCTCCAGGTAGTTGTAACACTAATTGATGTTGTAATTGGCGCTGTTTGTTGTCGAGAGATGTACGTGTTGTAAACATGCTGGTGACGTCACTCGAACGTGTACAGCCCCACACACACAACTTGGGAGACACCCAGTAGTTCTATAGATAATATCGAGCCGGTTATAATTCTATCCATCAGTAAAAAATGAGAACAATAATGTTCGTCTTTGGTAAAATTATGTTGTTTTTATTGGTCGGGGTTATTTTTGGTTTTATGCCCTTTCCTTTCTCGAAACATTTGGTCGAATGTAAACGCTCCACGTTTTCTTAATGGGACCAGCTGGAATAGGTGAGCGGTAAGCACTCCTGACTGACCGGCTCCTTTGGGGGGGATTTCTCTAGAATGTAGTCTATTGTTACGTCCTCCCCTCTTTCACCCTCCCTTCTACCCTTTCTCGCCCCCTCTCTCAGTCCTATATCTCCCCCTTTCTACCCCTCTTTCTTTCCCCCTCCTCTCTAGTCAAAGACTAATTAACTACCATAATATTCACCCTCCTAATCCTGTGTTTAGGTTGGTTAGTCCATACAACAACAAAATACAATAAAAGTGTCAATGTCTAGTTGAGTTGTAACTTCCCTGGCAACGGTTCGTTGACCGCCACTGGGTGCCACCTCCTCGGTCCATGAAAGGATACGATGGTGGACTGTAGTGACGTGTGTGATAATGACGTGACTGTATGTGACGTGTGTGATAATGACGTGACTGTACACACTTCAACAGCTCTGCTCACTTTCTGCGGGCGTGAAACTTGCACAATATCACTGAGACGAGGTACAGCGATCCTGGAGAAGAGGTACGGTCTTGGAGAAGAGGTACGGCCTTGGAGAAGAGGTACGGCCTTGGAGACGAGGTAGGGTCTTGGAGAACGAGGTACGGTCTTGGAGACGAGGTACGGTCTGGGAGAAGAGGTACGGTCTTGGAGACGAGGTACGTCTGGAAAGAGGTACGGTCTTGGAGAAGAGGTACGACCTGAGAAGAGGTACGTCTTGAGAAGAGGTACGGCTTGAAAGAGGTACGGTCTTGGAAGAGGTACGGCTGAAGAGGTACGGTCTTGGAGAAGAGGTACGGTCTGGAGAGAGGTACGGTCTTGGAGAGAGGTACGGTCTGGAGAAGAGGTACGGTCCTGGAGAAGAGGTACGGTCTTGGAGAGAGGTACGGTCTGGAGAAGAGGTACGGTCTTGGAGAAGAGGTACGGTCTTGGAGAAGATTACGGTCTTCATTCATATTTTAAAGGGGGGAGGTGGGAGAGGTTGAGGAACTAAAGTTAAGGCGGGGGACGTAGGGGACGAGAGAAAAGGCCATGTGTGTTTGCAGTTTTTATGAGTGACAACATTTTCTTATCAAAATTAAACCTTGCTCCAGAAGATATCAAACGGTTGAATATTCTCTACCTGGTGATATCAACGGTTGAATATTCTCTACCTGGTGATATCAACGCTTGAATATCTCTGAGGAGTTGAACGAGTTGGATTAGGACTTTTTATTTTCATTTTAAAATATTGCTTCGTGGGACGGTTAGAAGTAGCTCAGAGGTTAAAAAACACTTTGGTACACCCGATCAGGATTCGAACCCCCCCGCATGAAGCCCGCTTTGGTGGTCGAACGGTCTAAGGCGTCTCTTTTGCAATATACTTTGAATCCCTGTCGAATGCTCTAAGGTTATTTTTTTCTCAGATGGTTTTCCACTCTCCCTCCACGCAAATGAAGGTACAAGGTTCGTCATCCTTAATACATTATCACGCGCCGTCTGGTCGGGTAGTAAGACCTGGTGATACAAAAAAAAATGCGAGCGTGACGCGTTAGACCGCGCGATCACCGAAGCGTTGTGTTTTTTTTTGACGGTTTCTTCAAAGAATGTGATATTTTCTCTAAACGTGTGGTTAATATTTCTGTACGTGTTGTTATCGAGGAAATAGGTCACGTGACACCGCCCAGGGCTTGGCGTGTCCCCTGGGGTCATGCCACCACTTACCTGGGACAAGGCAAGGGGCAAATACACGTCACTTCCTGTCATATTCTCTCCCTGGGGCTAACATCAGTGATTCGAGTCGTAGTGGGGTTGGAACTGGTCGGTCCCAAGTACTAATCACCCCGATGGAATGTTGACAGCCTTTTAAAACTAACCCGCCTGGGTGGCGTAGTTGGCTAACGCGCTAGTTCCGTGTTGAGCTAGACCACCGAGGACGGGGAGATCGAGGTTCGAATCTCGGTCGGGTGAACTGGGGGGGGGGGTGTTCCTAAATGGTTTTCCACTCTCCCTCCATGTAAATGCGGGTTCACTTCCTCTAAAATTCAACCTCTCCAATTCCTAACCCATTAGTGTAATTAGTATTTAAGCGTAAAACCCGAACGGATAGTAAGACGCGGTGCTAAATTAATTAATTTTAAAACTAAGTGCACACTCATGAAGTCTTCTCTTTGGATACCGAGCTAGTAATAATGGAGCCATCTCTCCTTGACCGTGGTGTTGATGGTAGATAGAGCTATCTCTCCTTGACCATGGTGTTTATGGTAGAGCAATCTCTCCTTGACCGTGGTGTTGATGGTAGATAGAGCCATCTCTCCTTGAGCGTGGTGTTGATGGTAGATAGAGCTATCTCTCCTTGACCATGGTGTTTATGGTAGAGCCATCTCTCCTTGACCGTGATGTTGATGGTAGATAGAGCCATCTCTCCTTGAGCGTGGTGTTGATGGTAGATAGAGCTATCTCTCCTTGACCATGGTGTTTATGGTAGAGCCATCTCTCCTTGACCGTGGTGTTGATGGTAGATAGAGCCATCTCTCCTTGAGCGTGGTGTTGATGGTAGATAGAGCTATCTCTCCTTGACCATGGTGTTTATGGTAGAGCCATCTCTCCTTGACCGTGGTGTTGATGGTAGATAGAGCCATCTCTCCTTGAGCGTGGTGTTGATGGTAGATAGAGCCATCTCTCCTTGACCGTGGTGTTGATGGTAGATAGAGCCATCTCTCCTTGACCGTGGTGTTGATGGTAGATAGAGCTATCTCTCCTTGACCATGGTGTTTATGGTAGAGCCATCTCTCCTTGACCGTGGTGTTGATGGTAGATAGAGCCATCTCTCCTTGAGCGTGGTGTTGATGGTAGATAGAGCCATCTCTCCTTGACCATGGTGTTTATGGTAGAGCCATCTCTCCTTGACCGTGGTGTTGATGGTAGATAGAGCCATCTCTCCTTGACCGTGATGTTGATGGTAGATAGAGCCATCTCTTCTTGACCATGGTGTTTATGGTAGATAGAGCCATCTCTTCTTGACCTACTTCTATATAATCTCCTCGGCTGTATATACCTGCCAGGTATGAGGTCTGTGCCGGTAAATCCATCAAAGTGATGACATCACTGCAGCTGGATCTCGACCACAATCTGGTGACCTTGACAAGAGCTCTCGTTTATAAATATCAGCCTTTGCGCTCTCTCGTCTCCTTGAGTCCTGTCTGGAGAAGTTGAGGGTGTTTCACCGCGTCTTGGTACCCTTCCGGGTGTGTTGTACCCTGGTACCCTTCCGGGTGTGTTGTACCCTTCCGGGTGTGTTGTACCCTGGTACCCTTCCGGGTGTGTTGTACCCTTCCGGGTGTGTTGTACCCTGGTACCCTTCCGGGTGTGTTGTACCCTTCCGGGTGTGTTGTACCCTGGTACCCTTCTGGGTTGTCTTGTACCCTGCTACCGGCCTCGGTGGTCGCGTGGTTTACGGCGTCACTCTTTCAATTGACTGGACTACCGGTGATTGGGGAGATCGGGGTTAGAATCCCGGTCAGATGTATTGAGGGTGTATTATACTAATTGGTATCACACTCTCCCTTCATAAAAATGTTGGTACACTTTCTCTAAATTCAACCTTCACTATCCCTAACACACTAGCTTCATTAGTACATAAGCGTATAAGTTAGTGTGATAAGTATGAGGAGAATGAGTCTTATTTGGAATGTACCCGAATTTGCACGGAGCTGATAGTGAGGAAACCAAATCCTCAGCACACCCAGCCGGGATTTGAACCTTGACGTCCCCATCCAGACGAGACTGAGCGGGAGGAGGGAAAGTTTTTGTATCGAATTCTCGCGTTGCACCATGGGTTTGCGATCCCGAATTGATCCTCGTTTGTTCCAGCGCGTGGCTCTATGATCTAGATAAAGTGTCACTGTACAGTGACGCAGTCACACCGACAGGCAAAGAGGAGCCTTTCAACTAGTGATGGGCAGAATCGGATGAATAGAATCGATTCATTCGATTATTCTGAATAATCGATTCATTCGATTCTTTCAAAATCATTCGAATGAAAATATCATTCGAATGAAAATATTATTCGAATGAAAATATCATTCGAATGAAAACAGTAGCTGACTCGATGCGAGCTGACCGATTCATTCATTTACTACTTCCTTACCAGCACTGGAGAAAATCGACCTTATGGTTTCGAATACTTCTAGGCTATCTCAATACAGGTCTTCATTTCTATTAAGTTCATTTTCAAAAAATTGTTCAAATTGCTACACAATAATCAACCTTACGCTTTCAAATGATTCCAAGGCTAATATAATACAACGTTTAAGTGGTTATACAGTTTAAAATCGAATAGCAGCCAAAAATAATTCGAATGAAAGTAACAAAATGATTCGATTATTTTGCTACATTATAACTATTGATACTACGTAGATTGTTTCTTTTTCTGTTGCGCTTTTTTTTTTAATTCCTGTTTTGAATATGCCACCTAATTTTTAAGTACAGTAAAATATGTTTTTGTTACAATATTTATATTTGAAACTAATGTGTTTTTTTTTTCTTCCGATTCTTCAATAATTGTTTCTAAGCGAATAATAAATATGGAATATGAGTAAAGGAAACATTTACACTTTCACACTGCAAACTAATACCAATAGTTTACGCTAGCATTTTTTTTAATGTACACTAAGTTCAAATAAAAACTTACCTTTTTGTGGATGATGATAGACGAGTCTCGGAGTTATTTGTGAGGCTAGTTTTCCCGACTTAATGTAGAATTTTATTTTGGTCGTGAGTAATACAGGCTGGTTTTTGTTGTTCTAATGTTGTCCCTTGCGATCGTTGGCAATCTTCATCCCCTCAAGAAAATCCTGGATCCGCCCCTGGTTATTAAGATTTCCTTAAATGGCTTCCCACTCTTCTTCCATGTGAACGCAGATACATTTCCTTTAATTTCTACCTTTCTAATACCACCACCATTGTGTAACCAAACGCGAATAGCCCGAACGGGCTGTGAGATAATATATTTTTTAAGTTGACTCAAATTTATTAAATAGATAAGTATATATTTTTTATAAATGTAATAAAACATTGCCCGGCCGTAATATTCAGATCATCTTATCATTTTATTCATTCAAATAATTTTATATTCTTATAACTGAAAAAAAAAAGTCACTATACAGCAAACTTATGTTGCCGTTTTGGGGTAGTAAATTTTGTGTTTGATTTACTTACGTTTCCATTCGTGTTTAAGAGTCGAAATAATTGACCCTCTAATATTTCATAAACATAAACAATTATAAGCTTACAATCCTATTTATATATCGGGTAAGTGATGACATATTTTCTATTTGAATATCTGAATCAATTAATTATATGCCGCCTGGAATTCAAATAGAAAATATGTCATCACTTAACCGATATAAATAGGATTGTAACCTTATAATTGTTTATGTTTAGGAAATATTAGAGGGTCAATTATTTCGATTCTTAAACAAGAATGGAAAGATATGTTCTTTATTTATTTACTATGACTCTCACGCAAAAGTATTTCTATTAATGGCGAGGTACTTATGAGACTAAAGCGTTCACTGTGTAGTATTTTGCTGTGGCTGTACTTTGATCTTTGACACCGACACAAGGAACTAAATATAGTAAAGAAAAGTGTTGATAAGTTGCAAACGTAAAGGAATGCGTGTTGTGAGAGCCGACAGCAGGGTGAGGAGAATAGTAGCACAAAGCAAAACCACCAACTAGTAACTACTTTTAAGAAGTAGTAATAGCTAACATCCGATTATTACCGACTCTTTACTACTTCTCAAAATCATTCGAATGATTCTTTCGATTCATTCGATTATTTTTCAAAGAATCGAATGATTATTCGATTCTTAAAATCACTCGATTATGCCCATCACTACTTTCAACGCGACGGCGACCTTAAACGTACTATTGACGTAACATGGCGCCTGTAAACTCGTCGCACCGCAAGGAGAGGCCTTGCCTTTGGCGCAAGTAGGCGCGCGGTGTTTATATAAAACTGTCGTAAACACGACAGGGCCCGCAGCGCACTCTCTCTGTGACGTCATACAACATGGCCGTCTGCCAGACCGCGCGCGTTTCATTGGAGCGAGATAAGGTCAGTTTTATCGCACTTTTTACTAAAAAAATAAACAATAAACGTGTTCCGTCAAACTAAACCATAAAATCGCTCCAGTAAACACGTTCGATTGGATTTCCTACACTCTGTGATACCGGCAGCTGCTGAATATGTCGGTGGCCGCATGGTCTAAGGCGCTGTTCTCGCTGTAGACTAGACTGCCGATGATGGGGAGATTGAGGTTTGGAGGAGATTTGTTCCTCTAAATGGTTTTCTATTCTCCTTCCTCGCAAGTGCGGGCACACTCTCTCATCCCTAACAACCATTAGCGTAATAATCAGTAGACAGGCGTACAACCTGAGCTGAGACGTAGTGCTATCAACAAAACCTAGTTGAGACGATAAATTCCCTTCCTGTGGAGCGCACGCCAGGTCGGTCAGTGACCGGCGCGTTTCGTCACTTCACAGACAGGTCTAAGGTTCGTTTCTAGGTCCGATTCGATCAAATATTACAATAAATGGTACGCTTCACCGCACAGACTTTCATTATTCTATCTTAAACTAGAAACATTTATCAAAAACTCGTGGAACGAATATACACTGTTACAGAAACAGTGAGAAAAAAAGGAACCTCTTTGTCCCCCCAAAGAGCACATCAATTAATTTCACATTTCAACCCCCCCCTCCCCCCAATCCCCATAAAATATATAGATTTACTTATAGGCCAGGAACTATTGGTTTTATAAAAATGTCAGATAAAATATTTTAATTCTGGATAGTACTATATCTTTACAAAGAGACCCGCCTCGGTGGCGTAGTTGGCTAACGCGCTAGTCGTGTTGAGCTAGACTGCCGAGGAAGGGAGATCGAGGTTCGAATCTTGGTCGGGTGAACTGGGGGTGGTGTTTCCTAAATGGTTTTCCACCATCCCTCCACGCAAATGCGGGTTCACTTCCTCTATATTCAACCTTCCCAATTCCTAACCCACTAGCGTAATTAGTACTTAAGCGTATAACCCGAATGGGTAGTAAGACGCGGTGCTAAATAAAAAAAATACAATGATAAGTTGTCACGTATCTCAAATAGTTGCGGAGATATCGAAATTGGAAATTTCCGCTTTTTTTTAAAGTACCCAACCCTCAAATTCATTTTCATGGTAAAATGATATGCGCCATTTTGTCTGTTTTGTTAAACAAGGCTTAGATACAAAATCTAATCTAAATCGTTAAAGCAAATTGGGAGAAAATAGAGTTTTTCTTCTTTTTTTCTCTTGCCCTAATTTTTGTTTTGTTTCAGGGGGTGATTAAACGTTGATCTTTATCGAAATCCGAATTAGACTTTTTTTTTTTTTTTTTTTGAAGACAACAGCTTACTCCTAGCTCCGAGAGCTCGCGTGAAAGTAAAGAAATGAGAATGATGACACATTTTTAAAATAAATTTTATCAACATGATGTTAGACATATTTACAGTGATATGAGATAATTTTGTTGTTTGAGGAATATTTCACCCAATCTTCGGAGTTCTTGCCCCGTCACTTGACGCAGAGGTTTCGTTCGAGCGAATGTCAAGTCCCCCCCCCTCCCGGGTTGATTGACGCATGCGCATTGCATGTTGTCGTGTCAACTAGACGAATAAAGAGCGTGCTAGATTAGCTGAGGTCGGTTAAGATAAATTTTAATTACAGTAGAACTTTTTTAACTACAAGTCCAAGGGATATCTTAAAAAAACTTGAAATATCCAAAAATTGAACTAACCATTTTTTATAAGTATCAAGGGAGCTGGTACACATTAAATCAATAACCTAAAAATGTGATATTTATAATCACACACATTTTATATATGCTATAAAAAAACACACATACACAATAAATACACACATAAAAAACGAGAAAAATTTAGGCACAAATATAAAAACTTGTAAAAATTAGCAAACGGATATTGCAGACTTAAATCAGAATTGATAAAAGCTGAGCCAACACATCCCCTATATTAGGCAACCCGCTCGCCGCCGGTGTATAACTACCCGCTTTCTTATTTACTATGAGTTAATAAGCTAACTTCAACTTTATTTGACACTCTTGGTTTAATAAAGATCGTTAAGCTAGGCTTGAATTGAGTACAAACTCGAAAAAATTAACATTCGAAAATAGGCTTCAAATTATACAAATATTTCCTTCTAAACTTAAAATTAAAAGTTATTTTCTACCATTGATTTAAATAAAAATTCCACGGGGAGATAAAGGTGGAGTTTCCCACTCTCTTTCCACGCAAATGCAGGTAGATTACTTCTAAAATTCTTCTTTCTTCGTCCCCTAGCCCCATTAGAGTAGTTATCATAACCTGAAAGATGACTGCAGATCCCAACAATTCCTCTTAAGGCGCTAAAATATCTCCGCCCAGGGGACGTTATAAACCCACTTGATTTCTGCCCCAATATTCTAGCGCCTTAAAGTAACACGATGAAATTATTGGATAAGGACATCAACAATTTATCAGACAGCGTTTTAGCTAACTTGGTGAATCTACTAACTTGCCTCAAGTTTATACAACTGATTTGTTTTATAGAGGTGGATAGACGTATGTATAGCCCGAATTACGAATACCCTTGTGAAAGGACTCTTTTCTTTACCAGAACCCGCAATACAGTAGGATTCTTGTGGGTAAAAAGGCCTTACACATCTTTATTCGTAATAGAACCTGGTTATAATTGTAGTTCTCCAATTGATGGACGCACAGTTACGAAATCCATCGAGTAAAGAACGCGGGAAGTTTTGTGATTGGCTAAGCCACGGAGAAATGGCGCGTTACAAAACCAATCATACCGTGTTTAGCCGTTGTCAAGTGATAATCTTATAAGCCGGCGTTTCCGATAAACGTTAAGTTGGGATTGAGAAGTGGTTTCCGGTTGCAATTTGGACCAAACCAGTGGTACGTGCGCGCTATGTCGAAAATATCATTGGTTCCTTAGCTACTCATTCATTCTGTCGATGTTCCAAAATGATCAATGTCCGCCCATTTTACGTGTACAGTCTAATTTACGTAGGTAAGACCTTCCTTATCTTACAGAACAGTTTCTACTTTCACTTATTCATACGCCAAGTCATGTTATCTACAGTTGTCACTTTAGATATATATTATTAATATATATAAAATAACAATAATATTTTAGTAAAACGTTCGTTATCAATGCTAAACGTGTTGTATGTATTTTTTAAAAGGCACTTTCTATGAAAATTGGACTGTGGAATGCGCTTCACTTGAAATAGTTCACATTACACCACTGCTAAGATTACCTTGAGGAGGTACTTTGTCACCATGAATTTAAAATGATGAATATTTGTGTTCGAACATACCTTGGTTAAACATTTTAATGAATATATTTATATGACAATCTATTTTTTAATATGGTTTAACTTAGGCTACATATCCTAAAATTCTAATTTACCTAACTGAGCTTAAAGAATTATATATTATACCAATCGAGATTGTAATGATAATTAAAATATGTCTGATAGCTTATTTATGAATACATTTGTTATAGCTATAAAAATGTTATATCATTATGACAAAAAATATAGTATTTATTGTATTATAAACACTACTTACTCGTAAATTACGCAACATTAAAGTAAATTGCTAAAAATGATAAAATTGTGTTAAATATATGTATTTGTTTGCAAGCCGGATATATGTATATCCTGCATTTTCCTTGTAGTGACATGTAATAGCTTGTACTAACGTCGCATGCAACATGTATTTTTCTACAACTTCTATCATTACCAATATTTTCGATAATCCTGTATAAATTACTGACTGAAACTCTTGTGTCGTGTATGATAACTCTATTTTGTAAATTATTTTTAAATCATGTGTGAGCGCATTTGTAACATAACCTGTCAAAACCAAATATACATATGAGTAATTAATAATGAATGTATGCCTTTCATGTTATAAAGCAACAACAACTTGTAATTAATAACCCCCGGCCATATTGGTGTCTGTATTGTGTGATGTTGAAAGAGGACATTATGTACCATTTTATGTAATAAATATCAACCGACAAGTGTTTTGTTTTATTGTGAAGAATACTTCGTTAAGAGTCCAGACCAAATTAATCCTGTTTGTGTCTCCTGTTGTGCATTGACAATAATCCTAACCCCCCCCACACCCCATTCTACGTCTCGCTTAAGGTGGGAGGGCGCGCTAGCTTAAGGCAGTATTTTCCGCAGTTTTTATAAACAAAATATTTTTGTTGCAATTGATAAAATATTTTATCATTAGATATGTTTAGTTTAATTTTATTCACATGCTGACATCAAAAATTTGTTGAAAGCCACTTTAGTGTTCGCATGGTCTAAGGTGCTAGTCTCGCAGTAAACTCGTTGGCCGATGACGGGGAGATCGAGGTTCGAATCTCGGTCGGGTGTGTACAAAGAGTGATTTTTCCGAAACAGTTTTCCAATTTACCTCCACGCAAATGTAGGTACATTTCGTATAAATATAATCTTTCGAATCATTAAAAACATTAGTAATTAATACATAAGCTTATAACCCGAACGGGTAGTAAGACGCGGTGCTAAAAAAAGCTGCTGATTATCTGTCATAACAGCGGTGATTGAACAAGACTTTCTCTGTATTTAAAAAGCTGCTGATTATCTGTCATAACAGCGGTGATTGAACAAGACTGTTTCTCTATATTTAAAAAGCTGCTAATTATCTGTCATAACAGCGGTGATTGAACAAGACTGTTTCTCTATATTTAAAAAGCTGCTAATTATCTGTCATAACAGCGGTGATTGAACAAGACTGTTTCTCTATATTTAAAAAGCTGCTAATTATCTGTCATAACAGCGGTGATTGAACAAGACTGTTTCTCTATATTTAAAAAGCTGCTAATTATCTGTCATAACAGCGGTGATTGAACAAGACTGTTTCTCTATATTTAAAAAGCTGCTAATTATCTGTCATAACAGCGGTGATTGAACAAGACTGTTTCTCTATATTTAAAAAGCTGCTAATTATCTGTCATAACAGCGGTGATTGAACAAGACTGTTTCTCTATATTTAAAAAAATTTATCACTAAACGCCACTGGCAGAATAAATCTCAGTTTTATTTATCCCCGCGTCTTACTACCCGTTCAAGTTATATACACGTATGATAAATAATCTTAATAAGTTAGAGACGAGGAAAAGAATCATTTTAGAGGTAATCTACCAGCATTTGCGTGGAAGGATAATGGGAAATCATTTAGGGGAAAAAACCTCCGACTCAAACGGTATTCGAGCTCCGATCTCCCCATCTAACGCCTTACACCATTTGACCAGCGAAGTGGTATTTGTATCGTAAATGACCCTTAGAGGCACCAAGACAGGGTGGAGGAACAGTTTGAAACAGAAGAAGCTGCAACACGAACTGTAGTGCACTTCAGAATATTTCTCCTAGCGAGTTGTTTGCAAAATAAAGATACTTATAGGGGGAGCAATAACCCCCAACCCCGGCTGACCCACAAGAACGGGGGTATGACGGGGATATATAACCCCCCAACCCCGGCCGACCCACAAGAACGGGGGTATGACGGGAAGATATAACCCCCCAGCCCCGTCCGACCCACAAGAACAGATATAACCCCCCAGCCCCGGCTGACCCACAAGAATGGGGGTATGACGGGGAGATATAACCCCCCTAGCCTCAGCCGACTCACAAGAACGGGGGTATGACAGGGAGATATAACCCCCCAGCCCCGGCCGACCCACAAGAACGGGGATATGACAGGGAGCAATAACCCCCCAGCCCCGGCCGACCCACAAGAACGGGGGTATGACGGGGAGATATAACCCCCCCATCCCTGGCTGACCCACAAGAATGGTGGTATGATGGGGAGCAATAACCCCCCAGCCCCGGCCGACCCACAAGAACGGGGGTATGACGGTAACGTCAATACTGGGAGTTTTGGCTTACAGGGAGCCAGATAGACGAGACGCTGGGCGTCGCGACGAACTTTCAATGCATTAGTCTCCCCCCTGCACCTCATGGCAGATATCACCAAGGTCACGGGATGTCCTACCACCCGTCCTAGTTATCAGCATGCTCACACTCGTGGCGTGGAGGAATAACGTAAGCTTTAGATGAAGTGTACTTGTATTTTCGTAGAGGGAGAGTGGGAAACAATTTTGGAAAAAACACTGCCGTACACATGAACGAAACTCGAACCCCGGTCATCGGAAGTCTAGTCTAACGCGAGAGTAAGGCCTTATACCATACGACCACTGATTAATAATTAATAGTATAGAAGATTAACAATGAAGAGTGCTATCCGTACATAGCACGTTAGGGCTCATCAAGAAACCACGTAACGATTTTTCCCCTTTTTATGAAATTCCCTCCCGCTTGTAACACCGTGTAGACATTTGAGCTCCCCTTGTAACACCGTGTAGACATTAGAGCTCCCCCTTGTAACACCGTGTAGACATTAGAGCTCCCCCATGTAACACCATGTAGATATTAGAGCTCCCCCAATGTAACACCATGTAGACATTAGAGCTCTCCCATGTAACACCATGTAGACATTAGAGCTCCCCCATGTAACACCATGTAGACATTAGAGCTCCCCATGTAACACCGTGTAGACATTAGAGCTCCCCTTGTAACACCGTGTAGACATTAGAGCTCCCCCTTGTAACACCATGTAGACATTAGAGCTCCCCATGTAACACCGTGTAGACATTTGAGCTCCCCATGTAACACCGTGTAGACATTTGAGCTCCCCTTGTAACACCATGTAGACATTAGAGCTCCCCTTGTAACACCGTGTAGACATCTGAGCTCACCATGTAACACCGTGTAGACATTAGAGCTCCCCATGTAACACCGTGTAGACATTTGAGCTCACCATGTAACACCGTGTAGACATTAGAGCTCCCCATGTAACACCGTGTAGACATTTGAGCTCCCCTTGTAACACCGTGTAGACATTAGAGCTCCCCATGTAACACCGTGTAGACATTAGAGCTCCCCATGTAACACCGTGTAGACATTTGAGCTCACCATGTAACACCATGTAGACATTAGAGCTCCCCATATAACACCATGTAGACACTAGAGCTCCCCATGTAACACCATGTAGACACTAGAGCTCCCCCTTGTAACACCATGTAGACATTAGAACTTCCCATGTAACACCATGTAGACACTAGAGCTCCCCTTTTAACACCATGTAGACATTAGAGCTCCCCCTTGTAACACCATGTAGACATTAGAGCTCCCCCCTGTAACACCATGTAGACATTAGAACTTCCCATGTAACACCATGTAGACATTAGAGCTCCCCATGTAACACCATGTAGACACTAGAGCTCCCCCTTGTAACACCGTGTAGACATTTGAGCTCACCATGTAACACCGTGTAGACATTAGAGCTCCCCATGTAACACCGTGTAGACATTTGAGCTCCCCTTGTAACACCGTGTAGACATTAGAGCTCCCCATGTAACACCGTGTAGACATTAGAGCTCCCCATGTAACACCATGTAGACATTAGAGCTCCCCTTGTAACACCGTGTAGACATTAGAGCTCCCCCTTGTAACACCATGTAGACATTAGAGCTCACCATGTAACACCGTGTGGACATTAGAGCTCCCCTTGTAACACCATGTAGACACTAGAGCTCCCCAATGTAACACCATGTAGACACTAGAGCTCCCCCTTGTAACACCATGTAGACACTAGAACTCCCCATGTAACACCATGTAGACACTAGAGCTCCCCCTTGTAACACCATGTAGACATTAGAACTTCCCATGTAACACCATGTAGACACTAGAGCTCCCCCTTGTAACACCATGTAGACACTAGAACTCCCCATGTAACACCATGTAGACACTAGAGCTCCCCCTTGTAACACCATGTAGACACTAGAGCTCCCCCTTGTAACACCATGTAGACACTAGAGCTCCCCCTTGTAACACCATGTAGACACTAGAGCTCCCCCTTGTAACACCATGTAGACACTAGAACTCCCCTTGTAACACCATGTAGACATTAGAGCTCCCCCTTGTAACACCATGTAGACACTAGAACTTCCCATGTAACACCATGTAGACACTAGAGCTCCCCCTTGTAACACCATGTAGACACTAGAACTCCCCATGTAACACCATGTAGACACTAGAGCTCCCCCTTGTAACACCGTGTAGACATTTGAGCTCACCATGTAACACCGTGTAGACATTAGAACTCCCCATGTAACACCGTGTAGACATTTGAGCTCCCCTTGTAACACCGTGTAGACATTAGAGCTCCCCATGTAACACCGTGTAGACATTAGAGCTCCCCATGTAACACCGTGTAGACATTTGAGCTCACCATGTAACACCATGTAGACATTAGAGCTCCCCATATAACACCATGTAGACACTAGAGCTCCCCCTTGTAACACCGTGTAGACATTAGAGCTCCCCCTTGTAACACCATGTAGACATTAGAACTTCCCATGTAACACCATGTAGACACTAGAACTCCCCATGTAACACCATGTAGACATTAGAGCTCCCCCTTGTAACACCATGTAGACATTAGAGCTCCCCTTGTAACACCATGTAGACACTAGAGCTCCCCCTTGTAACACCATGTAGACATTTGAGCTCCCCATGTAACACCGTGTAGACACTAGAGCTCCCCCTTGTAACACCGTGTAGACATTAGAGCTCTCCCTTGTAACACCATGTAGACATTAGAGCTCACCATGTAACACCGTGTAGACATTAGAGCTCACCATGTAACACCGTGTAGACATTAGAGCTCCCCTTGTAACACCGTGTAGACATTAGAGCTCACCCTTGTAACACCATGTAGACATTAGAACTCCCCATGTAACACCGAGTAGACACTAGAGCTCCCCCATGTAACAACATGTAGACATTAGAGCTCCCCATGTAACACCATGTAGACACTAGAGCTCCCCCTTGTAACACCATGTAGACATTAGAGCTCACCATGTAACACCGTGTAGACATTAGAGCTCCCCATGTAACACCGTGTAGACATTAGAGCTCACCATGTAACACCGTGTAGACATTAGAGCTCCCCCATGTAACACCGTGTAGACATTAGAGCTCCCCATATAACACCATGTAGACACTAGAGCTCCCCATATAACACCATGTAGACATTAGAGCTCCCCTTGTAACACCATGTAGACATTAGAGCTCCCCATATAACACCATGTAGACACTAGAGCTCCCCCTTGTAACACCATGTAGACATTAGAGCTCCCCATGTAACACCATGTAGACATTAGAGCTCCCCATGTAACACCATGTAGACACTAGAGCTCCCCCTTGTAACACCATGTAGACATTAGAGCTCACCATGTAACACCGTGTAGACATTAGAGCTCCCCCATGTAACACCGTGTAGACATTAAAGCTCCCCTTGTAACACCATGTAGACACTAGAGCTCCCCCATGTAACACCGTGTAGACATTAGAGCTCCCCTTGTAACACCATGTAGACACTAGAGCTCCCCCTTGTAACACCATGTAGACATTAGAGCTCCCCTTGTAACACCATGTAGACACTAGAGCTCCCCCATGTAACACCGTGTAGACATTAGAGCTCCCCTTGTAACACCATGTAGACACTAGAGCTCCCCCTTGTAACACCATGTAGACATTAGAGCTCCCCTTGTAACACCATGTAGACATTAGAGCTCCCCCTTGTAACACCATGTAGACATTAGAGCTCCCCTTGTAACACCATGTAGACACTAGAGCTCCCCCATGTAACACCATGTAGACATTAGAGCTCCCCCTTGTAACACCGTGTAGACATTAGAGCTCACCATGTAACACCGTGTAGACATTAGAGCTCCCCATGTAACACCGTGTAGACATTAGAGCTCCCCATGTAACACCGTGTAGACATTTGAGCTCACCATGTAACACCATGTAGACATTAGAGCTCCCCATATAACACCATGTAGACACTAGAGCTCCCCCTTGTAACACCATGTAGACATTAGAGCTCACCATGTAACACCGTGTAGACATTAGAGCTCCCCCATGTAACACCGTGTAGACATTAAAGCTCCCCTTGTAACACCATGTAGACACTAGAGCTCCCCATGTAACACCGTGTAGACATTAGAGCTCCCCTTGTAACACCATGTAGACACTAGAGCTCCCCCTTGTAACACCATGTAGACATTAGAGCTCCCCTTGTAACACCATGTAGACACTAGAGCTCCCCCATGTAACACCGTGTAGACATTAGAGCTCCCCTTGTAACACCATGTAGACACTAGAGCTCCCCTTGTAACACCATGTAGACATTAGAGCTCCCCTTGTAACACCATGTAGACATTAGAGCTCCCCCTTGTAACACCATGTAGACATTAGAGCTCCCCTTGTAACACCATGTAGACACTAGAGCTCCCCCATGTAACACCGTGTAGACATTAGAGCTCCCCTTGTAACACCATATAGACACTAGAGCTCCCCCTTGTAACATCATGTAGACACTAGAGCTCCCCCATATAACACCATGTAGACACTAGAGCTCCCCCATGTAACACCGTGTAGACATTAGAGCTCCCCTTGTAACACCATGTAGACACTAGAGCTCCCCCTTGTAACACCATGTAGACATTAGAGCTCCCCTTGTAACACCATGTAGACATTAGAGCTCCCCCTTGTAACACCATGTAGACATTAGAGCTCCCCCTTGTAACACCGTGTAGACATTAGAGATCACCATGTAACACCGTGTAGACATTAGAGCTCACCATGTAACACCGTGTAGACATTAGAGCTCCCCATGTAACACTGTGTAGACATCAGAGCTCCCTCTTTTAACACCATGTAGACACTAGAGCTCCCCATATAACACCTGTAGACACTAGAGCTCCCCCATGTAACAACATGTAGACATTAGAGCTCCCCATGTAACACCATGTAGACACTAGAGCTCCCCCTTGTAACACCATGTAGACATTAGAGCTCACCATGTAACACCGTGTAGACATTAGAGCTCCCCATGTAACACCGTGTAGACATTAGAGCTCCCCTTGTAACACCATGTAGACACTAGAGCTCCCCCTTGTAACACCATGTAGACATTAGAGCTCCCCTTGTAACACCATGTAGACATTAGAGCTCCCCCTTGTAACACCATGTAGACATTAGAGCTCCCCCATGTAACACCATGTAGACATTAGAGCTCCCCCTTGTAACACCATGTAGACATTAGAGCTCCCCCTTGTAACACCATGTAGACATTAGAGCTCCACCTTGTAACACCATGTAGACATTAGAGCTCCCCCTTGTAACACCATGTAGACATTAGAGCTCCCCCTTGTAACACCATGTAGACATTAGAGCTCCCCCTTGTAACACCGTGTAGACATTAGAGCTCCCCCTTGTAACACCATGTAGACATTAAAGTTCCCCCTTGTAACACCATGTACACATTAGAGCTCCACCTTGTAACACCATGTAGACATTAGAGCTCCACCTTGTAACAACATGTAGACATTAGAGCTCCCCCTTTTAACAACATGTAGACATCATAGATCTCCAAAAGTGTACCCTGGTCAACGTTCTGTGAGGCAAATAGTCTACACACAGGCGACAGAACTGGCTGTTCTGTCCCTCCTGGTAAATAATGCCGTTAAGTTCCCCCCATTTCAACAGCGTTTCGTGGTTCAAGCTTAAGTTTTTGCTTAGGATTTTATGAATTTAGTTAGAAATTGAACACGACAAACCCAGCCAATTACAAATACATTGCTATCAGTATATTTTAGTAAAGAATTTAACAATGAAATGTTTGAAATTATGGAAAAGCATCAAACACGACTGTAGTTTGATTTTAAGTGTTGGTATTCTTTTTATAGTGATCAAATATGAGAAACAATTGGATAACAATTAAAGGCTACAAGTTGGCCGTGTTCGGTTAAACTTCAATAAAACATTATTTTTACTAAACAAACCTGGATTACTTTGTACACTATTATTTAAATGTGCTGTATTATCTGATTTCCCCCATTTTTGTTCTTAGAGTCGGGGTATATCTGTCAGTCGCGCGAAGATTCCGATAAGTTTTTTTTAATTACTTGTCAGTTTCAATTTCAGCTCCAAACAAATGTTAGCTAGTCCTAATTTGACACTTTGGACTGAAATAACAAAATTATTAAGATTTTTATAGTTAAGAGCCTGTATGGTTGATAAATATCTGGAGTTGAGAGAGACTATAAGAACACTGAGCTGTGCTTGAACCCAGGCCTTTGGAGGGGTCAGCAGGAAATACAGATCAAAAAGATGTTTAAAAAAAAAGACGAGAAAGCAAAGCCATTATGGAGGAAAGTGCACGAGAAGGAGAGAGAAGAATCAAAGTTTGAACAAGGCAGAGAATAATTACGATAAAAGACTTGTTGAACTCTGCAATCCTCTTTTTAGAAACTTTAATTATTCTTGTTTTGGTTGCTGCACATTAGTAACCAACATGGACGTCAAAACAGTGACTAGTTCTACTTCCGTGTATGTATATTCAAGAACACTTATAACTGTTGGCAGATGGCAGCTGTTGTCAGAGTATTTTATGTACGGTTACTATCATCTGAGAGGATAGTATAGAACGTATTTGGAAAGGTCTATGAAATGATGGTTGGTGTATAGTCGCACCCCCTACAACCAAAAACCAACCCATTTTGTCCGACGGCTGCGTAGAACAATAATCTCACGATAGTGAACTTTGTGCGCATGCGCAAGTTCTTGATATGGAATAAGAATCTATTTGAAAATGGAAGATGGGAAAGCGTAAACACACATTGTTGGTTGGCCAGACTTATTTTTTTCAATAAACAATTTTAAAATTATACATTTGTACGGTACCTAAACTTTCACACGTGATATTCTGTTTTATTTTCTACAAAGAAAATTTGATATGGCATAATCGAATGGAAACAATGATAATTGTGTTTATTATTATTGTGTAACAGTGGCGTGGATATGTCCAGCCCAGACGCTTCCATTATGATTTTATTTGTTTTTAAATGCTAAAATAATTGAATCGCTAAATTTGTTTTATATTTGTTCTAATGTCTGAAGGGGTAAGGGGGGGCGGCAGAGAAAATATTTTAATACCCAGGGAAGTTAAATATGTTTAAAATATGACTGTCTCGACAAAAGGTTTTAGATGCTAAAAACCCTCGTATTTTAATAACAATCATAATTAAACATATAACAAAGTGGTTTGCTTAAAAAGTCACATTTTGGCCAAAGTTTCATTAGATATTAAAAAAATAAAATAAAATCACTGTCTTGGAAATATAACCTATCCATGCCATTGAATTGTTAATCTCAGAAAAAAACTATTTATATTATTACACAGTAAATTTTTAAATATCTCATGTTAAGCGAAAAACTACCTTTTCTACCAATTATTAATTGCAAATGATCGATGTATTCAACACAGTTGATTTATTTTGCCATAGAATAGTGTAATTAATATTTATATAAATGAAGTTTTTAAACCTATAAAATAATTTACTCGTAATAATTACACATCGACTCTATTCTTTATTTTAAGAGTAAGAATTTGGATACTTCAAACTGAAAATTTAGTTCAATACAAAAGGCAGAAATTATATTTAAAAGTATAAATGATTTAAGATAATTTGCACATAGTTCCTTAAAATAATATGAAAGAGTTTTAAGCTTTTCATTGTACATAAAAATGCGCAAACATAAATGTTAATAAAGAATTTAGCTATAAATTATTAATATCTTAGCTGGAAAATCTTCGTGTGTATTTTGAACTCCCGCCACACTTTTTTCTCAGTACGGTACTACGTAAATAAAAACAAGCAGTTTGTTTGTGAAATTTCTACTTGAGTACACTATGTCCCATTTAATATATTTATTTTCATGAACACTTTTTAAAAGTCTTCACCAGCATTATTTTATAATTTAAAAATATAAAAAAAACATAAGTATACAATTTATTTTTAGACATAAAATGGCTGCTCAGAGAAACATGTCGCGTCCATTCTAGTCTTCTTTCTAGCTATCATAACTTCGGAGTTCTGAGTTGAAGTGATCGTGGAATCATACATCAAGGAAATGGCTTCTATATCTTTAACGCTGAGTAAAATATGTAAATAACTGTGATGTTTTATTCAAATTTAGGGTTTACTTGAAACATTCACAAGTACATAGCTGTTGTTACAGATATTATAGGAAATCGTTGAGCTATACAAGATGAATTGCCATCAAATTCTAAGTGGAGCTTGCAATTCGGGCGATCATTGCTTTGCAGTAGGTAGTGTCGAAGGAATACCATTCACGGTATGTATAATTTATTTATTCCATTACTTATTATATTTGTTATCATAGGATATTTTTTTAAATAAATATATTTTACATTAAATATAAATACTGCTCTTGAGTTATAACTATAATTCATATATTCCTTACAGCCATACACTGTACGCTGTCATTCATCGACTTTATTGCCCCCATTAAACAATAATAAATTTGACATTAAGGTCATCATAACTGTCACACCGTATCAACAATAACGTATTGTTTTCATTTCAGGCCTATGCAGCTGGTTGCAACATTGTGATTTTGGCTAGCACCTTCGAAAGAGTACAGATCATTCCAGGTGCATGGCACAGTTACATTCGGATCAGCTGTTTAGACTGTTCCACGGACACTGGCAAAATAGCCGCTGCCTATGAGAACCAAGTGTGCATATACGAGCCAACCCCACTCATTCTCAACAACAGCTCACATGTATGTACTTGACCAGCTGGCCACAGTGACAGTTTAGTATTTTAGTCAATTTATTATGTCATGGATGGTTAAGTTACCCAACTGAAATGTAGACATCATTATTTTAACAGTAGGTCTATGCAAAATTTTATAACTTTGGTTTGTAAGAAACACCGTTAATACAAATTTATTGATGCACGATACTAGTTTGGTATTTCCTACATTTGTACATTTTAACACATGAGATTTCAGAAGGCCTAAGAGCTAGGTACTATTTTTAAATTAAGGCCTAACAGAATTTTCATGATGCTGGCAAACACGAATATTAGACTGGTCGTCTTAAAAAATCAAATAAATATTTCCTCATAAGTCACTAAAGTGTTTTGGATGCTTTAATATTATATTAACTGATCAAAAAAAAACTTTTCTGAGTGAGCATGCTAGGAAAAAAATTATTATTTTTCAGGCTGATTTTTTTTTTTTTTTTAGATTTTCAAATAAATGATTCAAAATTAGAGGCGCTTATTCGGTAATGACGCATAAACACTTATTTGATAGACTATAGTTCACTTAACAAAATTATAAAAAGAATTAATATAAGTGAATCATACTCATAAAGATATGGAGAATTAAATAATACTATAATTATATTTATTTGAGATAATTTTATTTTTACCACATTTAAAAAACTCGATAATAACTTACGACTAAGTCTTAACATAATTTAAACATAGCAACTAGACCAACACATAGCTTATTCCACGATCCCTTACGATATATTATCGTTTACTACAAAAGTCAAATTGTTTATTTTGAGAATATTAATTGAGTCTAATTTATTAGTGAATGGACCGGTAGCAAGGTTAGATCAAGTCAGCCGAGTAGTTACTGTAAATAAGGTTAGGTTAAGCTAATTTGGAAAGCAACCTTAATACTTGATTCATACATTATTTAGCCCTAAAATATATAGGGCCTATGTAGTATATACACTTTTTGTTTAATCTGACTTCTGGTGGATTAATTCCGTCCACTCTATTATAGTTTCAGTTGAGCTCTTATATATTATTGTGGGAGTTTGATGGCTGTAAAATCGTTAGTGCATGTGTAAGAGTGTTTTCATTTGGATTAAAAAATATTAGTTAAAACCATTTTCAAGAAATTCTTCTGTTGTGAATGAGAGTGAAGTGTGGTTGTTGTACACTATTATTATTGCGCATTAACCCGCCTCGGTGGCGTAGTTGGCTAACGCGCTAGTCGTGTTGAGCTCGACTGCCAAGGACAGGGAGATCGAGGTTCGAATCTCGTTCGGGTGAACTGGAGTGGTTTTTCCTAAATGGTTTTCAACTCTCCCTCCACGCAAATGCGGGTTCACTTTCTCTAAATTCAACCTTCCCAATTCCTAATCCATTAGCGTAATTAGTACTTAAGTGCATAACCCGAACGGGTAGTCAGACGCGGTACTAAATAATAATAATAATATTGCGCATTAATTGTTTGTATAGTATACATAAAGCTTGGGTCATGCAATCTTACAGATTTTTCAACGTTATTTGTTCGTGTGTCCCTTAAGTGAGTTGGGTTTTGAATTGTTAAGTAGTATAACAAATTTTTTTTAAAAATAATTTTGAAATTAGTATCATTGGATTCCCCACATTTTTGTGAGTGTAATGCTATTATAAATGTTTTGATTCTCACGTTTTTAGAAAAATAAATTCGCTTAAAAGGAACATTTCTGAGGTTAGGTCCCCATTTATGCTATTACTAGAACATCAAAAAACTTTTTTTTTTTATTCTAAGTTGACAGGTTAGACAAACCATTTTCTTTTTTAAATTAGGTTCAAGTTTCATTAAAATATGTTTTTTAGCTCACTCTTGTTTGAGGGGTGCATGCCCCATTTAATTTCTAACCAAGTCCGCAAACTAGCCGAAGGAACTTTTTAAGAATAATTTTTGAGTTCCGCTCTAGAAGACACCCAGCTTCTAAATATTTCGTGCCTAACTAATTTTTTGAAGGGGATAACATGAGAAAATTACTTATTGTTTGTTAATATATTAAATTATATTTGTAAGGTGGTACAGTAAAGGTGGATAGAAACATATAAAAGGAACAAACACAATATGGCTTTTACAATGAAAAGAACACAGTCCACACTTTACATTGCTGCCACTGGACAAAGAAGTAATGGTTGCCTCTTAAAGAAAATCGATTGTCACCGCCCAATCCCTCGAACTAGGTTTCCAACATTATTTGTTAAGTAATTTTACATAAATGAAAACATAACATAAATCGATTCGACTGATCAATAATGTTCTGCAGTCTTAACCAACTCAATTTGAATGACTTGTCTTCTGCGCTCGTTGAGGAGTCTGCCCACAAAAAATGGTCAATATGCTCAGACATTATTTATTTTAGCCTGGGATGTCTCCACTATCAATTTGTGTAATTTAGGCTGCTGATAATGGGGATATCAAGGTTCTAACTTCGGTCGGCTGTATTGAGAGTAGTTTTTCCAAAATGGTTCCCTAATTTCTACACAAATGTAGGTACACTTCCTCTAAATATACCCTTCCTTATCTTTAAAACCATTAGCACATAAGTGTATAACCCGAATGGGTAGTAAAACGTAGTGCCAAAAAATAATTGTGTTATAAATGCTAGAGCATAATTATTATAATAATCTGTTGAAACAAACATCAGTTGTCATATTAGGTTAAGTCGCAACTGTATGTTACTTCGTGCACAATTTAGGTTAGACCTACACTTTTAAATGTCATTTTAAATGTAATAATCATATATATATATATATCTCCACATCTTACTATCTGTCCAGGCTATACACATATATATGTGATAATTACTCTAATGGGGTAGAGATGAGGAAGGAAGTATTTTAGAGGTAATCTACCGACATTTGCGTGGAAGGAGAGTGGGAAACCATTTAGGAAAAACCACCCTCAGTAGACTCGATCGGGGTTCAATCACCCTGATCTCCCCGTCTTGAGCAAGCCAGTCCAACACGTGAGTGAAGAACGTTCGGCCACTGAACTGTATTAGTAATAATCATAGAGGAAGTGAAGGGTGAACTTTTTTTTAACTCCTCAAAGGTGTTGGTGCAAGTTTGTTAGTAAAGTCCGCTTACATTTACATTAGGTCTCCTCTGATATTTATTTTGTAGCGTGGGCCTAGGTAGGCCACCTATTCCTTCAGTCTTGTGTTTTGAGGTGACTTCCAACATTATCTTCAGGACTTTTTGATGTTCACTCATCAGGAATGGCCACTTGCCGATCCCTGGTCTAGGCCAGCACTTTTAAAAATGTATTCTTTGGAGCCTTTGGGTTCCGCCATAGCTATCTCAGGCTCCATGAGGCAGATTTAAAATACTCTTTATTTGTTTTTCACGCTATTAAATAACATCAGTAATTAGGTCTCCCAATTTCTTTTTCAAATGTAAATAAAAGAAATTTGCCTAAAGCGCGGGCAAAAAATGTGATTTTTGCGTTTGTTATATAATTTTATATTTGAAAAAGTTAACTTTTGTTATTAAATTACTCGCCTCGGTGGCGTAGTTGGACAATGCGCTAGTCGTGTTGAGCCCGACTGCCGAGGACGGGAGATCAAGGTTCGAATCTCGGTCAGGTGAACTGGGGGGTTTTTCCTAAATGGTTTTCCACTCTCCCTCCACGCAAATGTGGGTTCACTTATCTAATAGGTGACCTGGTGGTTAGGGTAAGGTGTCAGACTTCTGTGCTGGGGTCCGGGGTTTAATCCTCGGTCCCGCACAGATTTATCTGACTGCCAAACCCTTCCTTCACTCTGACAAGACGTGTATTAATCACAACTGTGAATGTGAGGAATGCCGGGCCTCCACCGTGGTTCGGATTCACGTTAAACTGTAGTCCTCCATTCATCTCACAATCACCCTACATTACACATAGCATAAGTGCTATACCCGAACTGGTAGTAAACGCGTGATGATGATAATAATAATTCATCTAAATTCAACTTCCAATCCCTAACCCATTAGCGTAATTAGTACTTAACGTAAACCGAGCGGTATAAGACGCGGCTAATAATAAAAAAACAATAGTTACTCAGATTTTTTTTCTGATGCGAGGCCTCCGTCGGTCTAAAAGGTTTGAATTCTGTCTGGAAAACATGGGGTGTTTTGTATTAAGGAGACAGTGGTTGGGACCCTGAATGAACCAAGGCCCCCCCCCCCCCATGAACACTAAATGTGCACCAAGCAAAGTGTTGACCAGCTGTTCCTTGTTGATTCACGGAGAGAGAAGAGGAGCTTTGTTTGTTGACGTGGTGGTTAGTCACAACTGGACTTTATCTCTGCCTTCTCAAGCATACCTCCATTCCTGTTCAATACTTGGAGTGGAGATAACACGCTTTAAGGCCATCAAGGCCATCCGTTGTCCGGTTGGGTGTACTGAGCGAGAAAGAAAGTTCATCTTAATATTCACAAATAGTCTGGGTGTGCAAAGTCTAATTTTTCAATTCAAAGATGAGCTAGAATTGAATATATGAATAATTCTCAAAGCCAAACCGAAGATAGAATGTTTTTTCTTAAGAATTGATTAAAAAGAGCTTTCGATTAAAAACCAAATTGTGTTTATTTATATAACATTATGCACTCTTTGAACTTTTTTTTTTCCTAATCTGATAAATAAAGTTATTACATCATTAAATCATTCACCTCAAATTTTTCCTTAAGAATATTAATTTGGAATTTACAAAACAGCTTTAACGCCCTTAATATAATGAGGAATCACAAGGGTGCCAAACATGGGAAAAACATAAATCTTCTAGTCTTGAAAAAATTAGAGAAAATTCAGGAAATTTCACTAATTAGAAATAAAAATTATTAATTTGAGACACCAGCAAGTTTTAAATTATTTCCTTTTATGGAAAAAAAGAGACTGGATAGATAAACACGAATTCGAACACAACTCTTATTATCCCCTCCCACTTTTCTGAGGAACTACACAGTATTTTAATAATAATTATTATTATTTAGGACTGCATCTTACTACCACATTTGTTATCCTTGTAAAAAATTACATAAATTTCCCCATTGAGGCAAAATCATAAAATTCTCAAGAGCAGTAAATTTTTACTAAAAAATGAAATTTCATTACTGTGTAAAGTGTCAGGAAAAATGGGAATGCATCTTGAAAACACAGGGACTTTGGTTTTAGTAAAGTAGGGTTGACTCTGCACATTATTTAAAGAATAATTGCAATGCATCTTGTTGGGCTCAAACTACAGCCTACTGGGCCATAGGCCAACGTTCATACGATACCACATACTTGTTTAAGTCATTGCCGATGTGTTGATGGGAGGTGCTAGATAATCATGTGACATCTTCTGTTACTGATAACAGTTTTAATGGGAGTCGAGGCAGTAAATATTTTACTGTCGCGTGTTGTAAATATTAAGGAGGATAGTGTTGTACATATTAAGAAGAAAAGTGTTTTGAAAGACTAATTAAAAGAGTAGGCTAATATTTGTTTGCATATTCAGGCTCTAGTTATGATTGGTTCATTCTTAATTGGTCACAAGGAGGCAGTTAATGATGATCTCTTTCGTTTCTTTGCAGCTCATTCTCAAATATATTAACTCCTTGTTCTTTTCATTGTCCAATCCACAGGTCTATTAATAAGGTAACGACCTCTTCATCCTTAAAACTGTCCACTCTACTGGGTTAATTAGCGAGACAACGACCTCATCCTTAAAATTGTCCATGCCACAGGTTAATTAGTGAAACACCGACCTCATCCTTAAAATTGTCCCCTCCAGGGTTAATTAGTGAGACGACAACCTCAACCTTAAAATTGTCCACTGCAGGGTTAATTAGTGAGACGAAAAACCTCAAACCTTAAAATAGTCCACTGCATGGGTTAATTAGTGAGACGACAACCTCATCCTTAAAATAGTCCACTCCACGGTTAGTTAGTGAGACGACAACCTCACCTTAAATAGTCACTCCACGTTAATGAGACAACGACCTAATCCTTAAAATTGTCCATGCCACAGGCTAATTAGTGAAACACCAACCTCATCCTTAAAACTGTCCATGCCACGGGCTAATTAGTAAGACAATGACCTCATCCTTAAAATTGTCCACTCACGGGTTAATTAGTGAGACAATGACTTCATCCTTAAAATTGTCCATGCCACAGGCTAATTAGTGAGACATCGACCTCGTCCTTAAAACTGTCCACGCCACGGGTTAGTTAGTGAGACAACGACCTCATCCTTAAAATTGTCCATGCCAGGCTAATTAGTGAGACATCGACCTCGTCCTTAAAATTAGTCCATGCCACAGGTAATTAGTGAGACATCGACCTCGTCCTTAAAACTGTCCACGCCACAGGTTAATTAGTGAGACGACCTCATCCTTAAAATTGTCCACTCCACAGGTTAATTACTGGGACAGTGACCTCGTGAGTCACACAACTGTCCACTCTAGTGGCTAATTTGTCGACCTTGAAGTTTACCATAAATCTCTGTCTAAAACTGTTTCCTTTCTTAAGAAAGCAGTACTGAGCTTCCTCTAGACTTTCAGCTGAGTTTTATCAGAGTCAAGGTCATATGTGTGCTCTGAAATGTATATCCAAGGGCATGTGATGAATGAGACATATTGTGGCACAGCGTACCTTGAGAGAGAGTTATGTAATCCCAGGGGAGTCCAACATTTACACACTCCTTGCTATTAACTATGGAACATTTTCCTATTTCTCCCACAACAGTTCAAAACAGGTCAGAAGAGTGCTCGAACATGACACAAAACTATCACATCACTGCAGAGCAATCCAAGAATAACAAGAACTGATCAATGCCCACTTCGGTGGTCAAATGGGACCAAGGTGTCACTCTTGCACTAGACTGGACTGCCGATGACGGGGAGATCGAGGTTCAAATCCCGATTGGGTGAACTGAAGGTTTTTTTAAATAAAAAAATTCCACCCCCTTCATGAAAATGTGGGTACACTTCCTATAAATATAACCTTCCCAGTCCCTAAAACTATTAGTGTAATTAATAAATAAGCGTATAACTCGGACAGTAGCAATACGCAGTGTTAAAAACAAAACAAGAGACAAGTTGAAACATAGACAAGTAGACTGATGTTGAATAATGGATTTGTCGGGTTGGTTGACTTATTAATGACCTGCATGGGGTCGAGACTATCATCTAGTCTGGTTTTATGGTAACAGAAGAGTTGGGTGGGGGGGCTTGAATCACCAGCGGGTGAACTAGGAAGTTTTCCTTAATGGTTTTACACTCTCACTCCACACAAATGTGGATACACTTCCTTCAATTCTACGTGATTCACCCCCCACACCCCCATTGTAAATATGTGGACAGCCCAGACGAGTATTAATAAACGCTGAACCAAAAACACTTTATAAATACATTATTAAAACACTTGTGACTTTATTGTGACCGTTTGATTGTCATATGATCATCACAGTTTTATTGTGACGGTTTGATGGTCATATGATAATCACTGTTATATTGTGACTGATATAGTGAGCACTCACTATCTGCCGATGTGAATGTCTGTTATGTTGGCAGCAACTGGACTACCGCTGGGTGCAGACTGGCACTCTCCAGATAGAGTCTCACATAACCTCCTTGTCATGGAACCTGGAGGGAACTCGACTGCTGACAGGAGGGCAGGAGCTGCAGCTATGGCACCAACACGTGGGACTGGTGGAGGAGCCAGAGACAGGTGAACTATCTTTATCAGGAGCTAGAGACAGGGGAACTATCAGGGGCCAGGGACAGGGAAATATCAGGAGCCAGAAACAAGGGGAACTATCAGGGGCCAGAGACAGGGGAACTATCAGGGGCCAGAGACAGGGGAACTATCAGGAGCCAGGGACAGGGGAACTATCAGGGGCCAAAGACTGGGGAACTATCAGGGACCAGGGACAGGGAACTATCAGGGGCCAGAGACTGGGGAACTATCAGGGACCAGGGACAGGGGAACTATCAGGGGCCAGAGACAGGGAACTATCAGGGGCCAGGGACAGGGAAATATCAGGAGCCAGAAACAGGGGAACTATCAGGGGCCAGAGACAGGGAAACTATCAGGGGCCAGAGACAGGGGAACTATCAGGGGCCAGAGACAGGGGAACTATCAGGGGCCAGAGACAGGGGAACTATCTTTATCAGGGGCCAGAGACGGGGAACTATCAGGGGCCAGAGACAAGGAACTATCAGGAGCCAGAGACAGGGGAACTATCAGGGGCCAGAGACAGGGGAACTATCAGGGGCCAGAGACAGGGAACTATCAGGAGCCAGGGACAGCGGAACTATCAGGGGCCAGAGACAGGGGAACTATCAGGGGCCAGGGACAGAGGAACTCTATATCAGTATCAGGAGCTGTTTGTCTCCTTCGTTTGAACCAATCATTGAGGGCCTCTTTGAAAGATATTTTGAAGAATTAAAACAAAACAATTGAAACTTTCAAAAGAATCACATTAAACGATAGAATGAAAATGTTAAAATCTTTAAATAAATGGTTTTCCAGTCACTTCTTTATTTTATAAAAAAATCATTGTAACATTGGGTGCATAATGCCATAAAAATGAGTGAAAAGGATTGTGATGTTTGTCAGTGCTTTGTGAGTTCTTGAATCTTGACGGAGCAGAGCACTTCAACTTGAAATCAACAAGAGAGTCACAGTTGGAAATATGAAAGCTGTACTATTGTGTAACTCACCAATACACATTCTGGTTATAGGCCTATGTAGGGACGAGGAGGGTGATATTAATATGAAGTGTACCTGCACTTGCATAAAGGGAGTGTGGAAAACCATTTAGGAAAAACCACCCTCAGAACATCCGACTGAGATTCGAACCTCGATCTCCCAGCCATCGGCAGTCTAGTCTACTGCGAGAGTAGCGCGTTAGACTACACGGCCACCGAAGCGGGTTTCATCTAAATTCATTGTTTGAAATTTATCTTTGGCTTTTGTTTCGTGGTTAAGTTCACTGGCTTATTCTTGCAATGACTGAATCAATACCGGCACTAAAGAAAAGGTCCAGAAAATAGCAGTTGAATTCGTCTGCAGGTGAGTTCAAGTGTGAATTAAATTGGCTCTTACTCGCTTCGGTGGCCACAAGGAGTAGACATTACTCTCGCGATAGACTAGATTGCAGATGACTTGGTGAATGGGGCTCAAATGAAGGTGGCTTTTCCTGAATTTTTCTACTCTCCCTCTACGCAAAATGTGAGCACACTTGCTCTAAATTCAACCATACTCATTCCTAATAAATAAGGGTAGTTGCTACATAAGTGTATCACTCGAAGAGGTAGTAAGGCGCGGCACTAAAAAAACAACTGTTGTACAATAGAAACTGTTCTATTGGCAAAAAGTTTCGCAGAAAAATAATAAATGTGAACTGTTATACTGGTTGATAACAAACCTAATGAATAGTGCAAACTTGTTTAGTCAAGCTTCGTGCATTTGAGTGAATGCTTTCTGACAAAAAAAAACCCTGCTTGTCTTTCATTGGCTGAGAGGGTGTTTGTCGTCAAATACCATTCCATACATTCGGGTCTTATTGCATCATAACGGAGAACCGAGTGACAGATGGAAATTGCATTCCTCTTTTTAAATTACTGTGAAATCTTCATCTTTCAGCCTTTTCTCAGACACACACGTTATCACTAACCAAGTGAAACTCACACTATTTTAAAACTGAATAAAACAAGACAAAAGCGTGCATATGTGGACATTACTAAGATACTACCCAACTTCTGATGGCGATATTAGATGAACTGCATGAGATGAGCAAGTTTCAATGTTCTGCTGTTTTGCGAACGTTTCCGCTGTGTTGCACACTGACGCAATGAGAGTGGAGGGGGGAGGGTTGAAAGGAAAATGATTGTGTTTCGAATCCAAGTCTTGCGGCCTTGAAAATAAACACGTGTGCGCTGTGTGTGTGTGTGTGTGTGTGTGTGTGTCTTACTGCTTGTCGCCTAATAGTTGGAATTACAACTGGTAGACACTCCTACAAATAATGCAAGGGAAAAATTATCTTACTTACTTTGGAAAAGGGATTGAAATGAAAAAAAATTCTTCGATTGTTAGCTGATTTTGTTATTTTCTAATTGCACCATGCCACCCACACCCCTTCCTCCGAAAGTGTTTCATGCCTCACAGGTTGGAAAACACTGCCTCAGTTAATAAATAAAAATATGACTCATTAAATAACTATAAAACAATGAAGCTCAATTAAAATAGTTTACTCAAAAGATGACATCATGGTTCTTTATAATGTAATAAATATTATAAATAATCATAAATATCAATATTCACTTTAGCCAAACTGTTATTACAATGTTTGTGTCTTTCGTTGCTAATTTCTTAAACAAAACAAAGTTTTATATAATGTTAAAACAAATATATTATTTCAGAAGACAGTCTGATAAAGAGCGATTTTGTATCAATTTAGAAAAATTACATCCAAACAGGGATTTGAACCCATGTCGTCCGACTTTACGCGGGAACCGCTCTAGGTAGGATCTCTTCCATATTTGCCACTCGACTACGTTTAGACTGGACTATTGAATACTAGAAGATCGGGGTTCTATTCTGTTCTGGCGTACTAAGGGCGGTTTTCCCTAAATGGGTTTCCACTCTCCTGTCATGAAAATGCTAGTACATTTCTTCTAAATTCAACCCTACTAAGCTAGACCTGTTCAGATGTAGTAGATAAGCACAGTTACTCAAATTGTACAGTTTTAAAACTCGTATTTAATTTTGATAAAGATTTGAGATGAACAGAATCCAACTCATCTTTACTTTTATTGAAATATTAGAATCTGTTGTATTTTAAATGATCCGAGACCCGCCTCGGTGGCGTAGTTAGCTAACCCGCTAGTTTCGTGTTAACCTAGGCTGCCGAGGATGGGGAGATCCAGGTTCGAATCTTGGTCGGATGAACTGGGGGTGGTTTCACCTAGATGGTTTCCCACTCTATCTCCACGCAAATGCGGGTTCATTTCCTCTAAATTCAATCTTCCCAATTCCTAACCCATTAGTGTAACACAAGCGTATAATCCGAACGGGTAGTAAGATGCGGTGCTAAATAAATAAATAATCCTAGATTTGTTAATATAGTTGAAGCAGACGACAGTTGCAATCGAGTGTTATGTTTCTGCAGTTACAATGGGCGGTGGAGTAAAGTTCGAGATAGGGGAGGATGTCTGTCCCCCTCAAGGGGCCCTTCTGGAGGAGGACAGAGGCTGGGAGTGCATATGGAAGTGTCACACTGCCACTCCGGTGGTCCACATGGCGTTCTCGCCCGACGGGACGCTGTTTGCCACCTCGGGCAAGTCTGACCGTCTCGTCAAGATTTGGTTCGAGAATAAACAACGTGAGCGCCGCTTCATTCCTCATTAGTTCTTGAATAGAGTTACCATCTAATGTGTGCACAAATTCCTAATTTTTGTTGATCAAAAAAATATTTACATTAGACCATCAAAATTAATTTGTGGTGAAGATGGTTTACTTAGATTTTTGAAAATTCAGACAGCTTAGTGGAAAAAAAAAAACTATTGTTTACGAAATAAAATTAAATATGGACCAAATGTTCATACTGGAAGGGGGTAAGTAAAGGGGTAGTTACGTCTTGGTTGCCGTATTCGGTTAGTTGTCAGTTTGGATGGTCGGGATTCTACTGTCATGGCGGCTACGGGCAGGAGAACCTCACAAAGTTGGGGAATTTTTGGATTTTAGGGAATATAGAAATGTTAAAGAATTTAACTAAAAATAAATTAGGAATCTAAATACTTGTCTGAAAAAAAGATTGATTTGGCACTTAAAACACTAAAACAAAAGTGAAAGACACCTAGATACTTAAAACATTTAATAATTTAAAAAATAACCTATGAAAAATGTTGATGGTTAATAGGTGCTAGTATTAAAATAAAAAAATCCTTCACTCTTTAAAAACTGTAAACGAGTAGTCGGGGAACATTTAAAATGGTTGCCTGTAAAAGTGTGGGTATGTCCCAACAAGTGTGTAAGGTTTGTCTGTGCATTGCAGTGCTATTCCCGTCCAAAAGCGTGGACCATCCCATGTCGTACGGTGGTCAGTCCACCTTCAATGAGATCAACTATGGCTTTGTGTACGTGGCCCATCCTCGGGCGGTCACGAACCTGTCGTGGAGGAAGACCAGCAAGTACATGCCCAAGTGAGTGTCACTCTAGCGGATTTGATACACCCGTCAGGATCGGCAGCTTTGACAACTTTTTTATGCTAATCTTCTAATTACATTTTTTTTACATCCAGTTTTTATTCAACTTCCACTGCCAGCTTGCTAGGTCTGTCGTGTCTTATAATCCAACTTAAGACTAGGGCAAACACAACATCCAGTCCCCTGGCCGTTAATTCATCACTGAAAGGGTAAACCCACATTTCACCAAAGATAAAGTTTTCGACCATGCCGGGACTCTTAGCTCAGTAGACTCACGCAACCAACTGAGCTAAGGTGTCGGACCTTCTGATTAAATAATTTTATTTAATAAAAACTTAATTTATTTATGATAGATCCAATAATATAGTAAAATGTTATCATTGTTGACCACAAAATAATTGTTTTTATTTTAAAAAGAATCTTAGATAATAAAATCTCAGAATAAATCTGGAGATGGATCGAATAAAATATTTCTCAAATTTGAATCTTAAATTTTCTTTAGAATTTGACCTCAAACACGAATCTTTAAAAACGCCCAATTTTAGTTAAAGTGAAAATATTTCAAATTCAATTGAAAAAAAAAAAGTTTTGGTGCCATATTTCTTATTAGATCATGAATAACAAAGAAAACACTTTTTTTTAGTAAATTATTTATATTAAAACAAGTTTTTCCTTTTTTGTAATTTTGCTATCCTCAACTACACAAGTCTATATAATTACTTTTATCAATTGTTTAAAATTGTTGTAATATCAATTCAAGGTCTTCATAGTTGTATTCGAGATACTTTTTTTTTTAGATTCTTACGTATCTCTAATATCTTTGTTATATTTGTAAGAAGGTACATGAAGGGTGGATAGAAACATACAAAAGGTAACAAACACAACCTGGCTCTTACAAAGAAAAGAACAGTCTACACTTTACAATGCTGCCATTGGACAAAGAGGTAATGGTTGCCTCTTAAAGAAAATCGATCATTACCACCCAATCCCCCGACCTAAGTTTCATTCTATCGGAACTCATCAGGGAGGAGTGTGAAACGCGCAAAGTGTGAACTGTGTTCTTCTTTTCATTGTAACAGCCAGATTGTGTTTGTCCCTTTTATTTGTTTTTATCCACCTTACCTGTACCTTCTTCCAAATATAATACTATTACCTCATAAAGCAAAAAGAAGTTTTCCTTATAGAGATGAATCTCGAATATCTATAATACATTAGGATTCGAGGAGTCTATGATCCAAGTGTCCCATCTCTTAGTGAAATATAAAAAGTATGATCACATAGATGTTTATTCTACATTTGTCATGGATTTGTAACGATTTGCTGTTGTGTGTAAAATATGATAGAAAACTTGAATTCTTCACAAACTTTGTCCATTTCATGGGACAAATTTTTTGTGATTCCACCGATAAAAAGTTATTGTCATTACAAACTTATTTTTTATTTATTTAAGTTAACATATTTTTATTTGATAAGAACTGCTTTCTCTGAAATGTACAACATCTTAAGAGCCCGTCTCACTCCACTGATTACACCTGACTTAGGTAACTAATACAGGCTGAACAAGGTGTCATAGGTGACCTGGCGGTGTAGGGGTTCAATCCTCGGTCCCGGCACAGATTTATCTGATTGCCAAAACCTTCCTTCACCTCTGACAAGACGTGTATTAATCACAACTTGCGAATGTGAGGAATGCCAGGCCTCCACCGTGGTTCGGATCCCACGTTAAACTGTAGGTCCTTCATTTCATCTCACAATCACCCTACCATTACACATTAGCGTAAGTGCGTATAACCCGAACGGGTAGTAAGACGCGGTGCTAATAATAATAATAATAATAATGTGTCGCATCGAGTTTTTTTTTCTGTATTCTAATTTAAAGAACAGTAGAACAGTTTTATCATTAAAAAAAATACAGCAAACTTTAAAATATATAATTTAAAATAAAAAGATTGCAATTTTGCTGTCATCAAATGGATGCAGGAAACCACACTTGGAAACCTTTTTTAGTTTGAGCGTAATCTTGTATCTAATTTTCTGGTTACCTGCTTTGGTGGCTACATGGTCTAAGGCGTCACTCTTGCAATATACTAAACTGCCAATGACTGGGAAATCGAGGCTCGATCCCTGTCTGGTGTACTGAGGCGTAGTTTTTCCTAAACGGTTTTCCACTCTCCACACAAATGTGGGTACACTTCCTCTAAATTCAACCTTCCTGTTTCCTAACACATTAGAGTAATTAATTGGTACATGGTTGTATAAACCGAAGGGAAGTAAGACATGCATGCTAAACAAATTCCCGGTTGATTGGTGGTGGGACGGGCCCTTAAGAGCCAACAGTTGGACTCTACCGAGTGTCTGAAGGTCTTAACTACGCACAGGGGAGCCGTGTCCAACATGCTGGTGACGTCTTGCCGAGACAACATCTGTCGCGTGTGGGTGGAGACGGTGTTGCCGGATGACGGGTTGGTCAACATGAGTCAGTTTGACCCCCTGGCCAGTCAGAACCCCAAGTTCCGAACCCACAGACACAAACATCGCTTCATGCAGAGACTCAAACACATGAAGTGAGTTAACGAGATTCTCGGTAAGGCTGGACGAAGCTTTACAAACTTTGAATTCGCTTTGAAAAGAAATAAAAATGGTTTCGACCACTATCAAGCTTCACCAATAAAAATGTTGTATGTATGAAAAAAGTGCATTGAGCAAAAACATTTAGTAATAAATAAAATGATAAAATATTAGGAAAATGGTAGATCACAAATAAAAGTAAAAACTCTGACACACATTTACACACACTTCAATATAATAGCATTGAAATATTGAAATGTTTGTAAATATGTGTTAGTTTTTTTACTTTTATTTGTACTCTACCATTTTCCTAATATTCTATCATTTTATAGATATTAATAAATTAAAAAAAAATCAAACCTAGACCCCGGGACCTTTGGCTTTGGGCGCCAATGTTCTACCACTGAGCCCTCCCATGTTTAAGGTCATTCTTCACTCATAACTTAGGCAGATTCTGTGATGGACTTGATACTGTAACTAAAAAATCCTTTTCTATCTTCTAAGCTTCACCAATCATGTGCAATTAACTGTACAAGTGAGCTGCATCGGTGGCTGCACGGTCTAAGGCACTACTCTCACAATATACTAGACTATCGATGACAGGGAGATTGTGGTTCGATCCCGGTCAGTTGTACTGAGGGTGGTTTTTCTTAAATGGTTTCCCACTCCCCACGAAAATGTGGGTACACTTCCTCTAAATTCAATCTTCCTCATCGTTAACCCATTAGTGGAACTAGTATATAAGTGTATTAACTCGAATGGGTAGTAAGACGCGGTGGATGTTGAAGAATGTCTTGTAGTGAACTTTGAGGCTACATTCCCCTGGTGAGAGTAGTCCTCGCCTTGTCATCCTCCGCTCAATATTCACTCAGATCTGATAAGTGCGCTGCGGTAGTTTGAAGTATCCGTCGTTTTTCTAGGACCTGCTTCCATATCCGACGCCACGCTAAGAACACGCAGGTCTCTGGAGCCATCGGCGGCTTGATGGGCATCCCTCTGGGGTCCCCCATTCCCACCTTACCCTCGACGTACAGCGTGCACGACTTCCACAGTTACGGGTATCACGGGACGGGAGTGACTCCAGGCCTCCACTTCCACCTGGCCGCCAGCATCAACGCCGAGACAGGTGCGCTCTATCATTCATATTTAGTCCTTTTATTTATTATTTAAATATAAAATGTCACCCGCTTCAGTGGACGAATGGTCTCAGGCATCAATCTTGTTTTTAGGCAGGTTTGCTGAATACGGGGAGAATGGGGTTCGAATCCTGGTGGGGTTCACTAAGGTTGGTGTTTCCTAAATGGTTTCCCACTCTCCTTCCACACAAATGCTGGTAGATTAACTCTAAAATACTTCCTTTTGTTGTGTGGTTGCAGACGTACCACTGTTCACAGAGATATTATATCCGAGTGTGTTGTGTGGTTGCAGATATTCCCCTGTTCACAGAGATATTATATCCGAGTGTGTTGTGTGGTTGCAGATATACCCCTGTTCACAGAGATATTATATCCGAGTGTGTTGTGTGGTTGCAGATGTACCCCTGTTCACAGAGATATTATATCCGAGTGTGTTGTGTGGTTGCAGATATTCCCCTGTTCACAGAGATATTATATCCGAGTGTGTTGTGTGGTTGCAGACGTACCACTGTTCACAGAGATATTATATCCGAGTGTGTTGTGTGGTTGCAGATGTACCCCTGTTCACAGAGATATTATATCCGAGTGTGTTGTGTGGTTGCAGATGTACCCCTGTTCACAGAGATATTATACCAGAGTGTGTTGTGTGGTTGCAGATGTACCCCTGTTCACAGAGATATTATATCCGAGTGTGTTGTGTGGTTGCAGATGTACCCCTGTTCACAGAGATATTATATCCGAGTGTGTTGTGTGGTTGCAGATGTACCCCTGTTCACAGAGATATTATATCCGAGTGTGTTGTGTGGTTGCAGATGTACCCCTGTTCACAGAGATATTATATCCGAGTGTGTTGTGTGGTTGCAGATGTACCCCTGTTCACAGAGATATTATATCCGAGTGTGTTGTGTGGTTGCAGATATTCCCCTGTTCACAGAGATATTATATCAGTGTGTGTTGTGTGGTTGCAGATGTACCCCTGTTCACAGAGATATTATACCAGAGTGTGTTGTGTGGTTGCAGATGTACCCCTGTTCACAGAGATATTATATCCGAGTGTGTTGTGTGGTTGCAGATATTCCCCTGTTCACAGAGATATTATATCAGTGTGTGTTGTGTGGTTGCAGATGTACCCCTGTTCACAGAGATATTATATCAGTGTGTGTTGTGTGGTTGCAGATGTACCCCTGTTCACAGAGATATTATATCCGAGTGTGTTGTGTGGTTGCAGATGTACCCCTGTTCACAGAGATATTATATCCGAGTGTGTTGTGTGGTTGCAGATGTACCCCTGTTCACAGAGATATTATATCCGAGTGTGTTGTGTGGTTGCAGATGTACCCCTGTTCACAGAGATATTATATCCGAGTGTGTTGTGTGGTTGCAGATATACCCCTGTTCACAGAGATATTATATCCGAGTGTGTTGTGTGGTTGCAGATATTCCCCTGGTTCCCAGCTTGTTGACGGGAGACCCCGAGAAGGAACCAAACTTCATCCTGCACTGGCTCAACAACAAGGAGATGCATTTCTCTCAACAGGCCGAGAATATCTTGCACGTGAGTCACACCTTCCAGAGGACACACTCCGGGGCTTGTTCCTAGTGGGGGGTTTTGTTGGACCTGTCATCTTGAGTTGTAAAATGGAAAATAAACTAGGGAGGTACGACACTCGAAAATATCTTAATTGAGACAAGGAAAACAAAAATCTTGATCTTATCTCAAAATTTAAAAATTAATCTAAAAAATCTAAGGAATTTGAAAACAAATGTAAAAGCAAATAACTTGCCTAATAAATTTATAAACCAAACCGAGAATTTATTATTTCTAACACGCTACTGTGGCTGCATGGTCTATGGTGCTATTCTCACAATAGTCTAGACTGTCTAAAACGAGAAGGTCGTGGTTGGATCCAGGTTGAGTGTACCGAGTTTTTTTTTTTTTTTTTTTTTCAAAATAGTTCCCCATGATTTCCTTGCAAATGCGGGTACACTTCCTTATTCCTGACCACTATTTCTCGAAACCGAATTTACATTTTATTTTTGAATCTCTAATCCGAATCCTAGCAAATTGTTAGAAATTTTAATGATTTCCAAATAGACCTACACTACATAATATAGGCCTAAACTGTAATTTAATATTTATTTCAATCATGCTTTCAATTTTAATCAACCCCAACCACCCCTCGTAAAATACAGGTTAAAACCCAGCCAAACTAAACAATCTAGACTCATATTATTGTTTAAAAATCAAATCAATCAAAATTTGAATGTCTTTTAGTTATTTTTAAAAGTGTTGTTAGAATGAGTTAAGTTTCTAAAAAAACATGTGAAATAAATAGATTACGCCAAGTTATCATTTGATCAACTTTAATCATCATTGAAGGATTATAATTTATTTTAATAAGAAATAAAAAATAAAAATATTAACAGATATTTTTAATAAAGAGTAAAACAACATGCTTAACAACTAAACATACATTGGAAATAGTGAACTCAATAATGCCTAAGTATGTTTTATTATTATTTTCTTATATATCCATTATCTATCTTCATGAAGAAAATAAGAAATATATTCGATTCTTGCAATATATCGATTTCTGAGAATATATTCTATTAAAACACGAACATATTCTCGACTCAAATATGTTCATTCCCATTTTATAACGCACTACAACGTTTGAATATTTTTACAATTACTTCATTAACATATTTAAAGAATAATACACTCTTAGTTAAAATCAGTTTAAAAACAAATAATGAATTAGCAAGTCATTATTTGATTCTTAAAACTCGAGAGCGCTTACTAAGTGAGCTGATTGCCTGAATCGATTTTAAACAAACAATCGATATACAATACAATACCATCTAGAGTTGAAGAAGTGGTTCTCGCACATCCCTAGAATAAACTGGAGCTATGCCCTTCTTGCAGGAACTAACCAAGAAAGTTGTGGAGAAGGAGGAGGGGTTGGAGGGGCAACACAACCCTTACATTCACGAGTCTGAGCATGACGATCACTCGCCAAGTAAGTGTCCGTCAACAAACTGGTGTCACCTCATGCCATGGCAGATAAGTGGACACAGACATTTCTCGGAAACATTAAAATGTCCCATCGAAATATTTTTTAAAAGTTTTTTTATAACCATTTTGATTCAATACATACACAAAATAAAACAAGATGATATTGTTTCGTAAAATTGGCTATTTGACCTTTTAAATGTGAATTATAGTCAGATTTGTTGGATTTAAATGCGATTATTAACTACAACAACATTCTAGTAACAAAAAAAAAAAAATAGACACACACACACGAAGAAGAAGGGAAAACAAACTATATTCAAACAAACCAAATTATATCTTTATAAACTTATTTATTAGGTGTATATGGTATGTACACATTTTAACAGTAATTTTTCTATTTGCTGCACCTTACCACTAAGGTAATAGCTGATTTGTTACCATTTGTAATCAAAAAGGAATTTTTATTCACAGACCTTTTATATACAAATCCAATAATTTAATAACCCCTAATCAGGAACTACAGTTAGGGTACAAACATGAGGGCGAGTGTCGACAAGCTCTGAAGGGAGGAGGGGCTAAGCTCTTCTGACTGCAGAGGTCAGAGTTCACTTAGGTCAGAGTTCACTTAGAATAAAAAACCAGGGAGCCTTAATGCCTGTATTCTTGTTACTTGACTTATATAAACTAAGGGGGAGATTTGGAGAAATATTAATATCAGGCTGGAGAGAGGGTGGAAAATCACAACCAACTAAAACAGCCCCATTGCACTCGGTTGATGCTCAGAGCTCAAATGTACAACTTGTGTTCTTAGTAGAAACAGTTGACAGGCTGGTTTCAGCCGTTCTTGATCTTTGTTATCAGGGAAACAGCAGCGTTCGGGGAAGCTAGGAAAGACCCTGTCCACGGATGAGAGCAGTGAGGAGCATCACCCCAGCTTTCCGTCTAGCGGCCCACACAGCCATCAGTCTCTCAGGTATGCGGCTCTCGGCAGATAATCCTTAAACCCGCCCTTCGGATTGTCCCATGAAAAGTTCACTAAATATTACTTGAAAATGTTCATGACATATTTGAGCCCTCTTTAAACAAGTAACAAATAGTTTTTCTAGAAATACTATCTACTCAATATTAAAAAAAAAAGTTCTTAAAATTACTTATTTGAGGTCTGATCTCTAACTTGCCCCTTGCCTTAAAATCACTCTTTATTTTTACAGTTTAATCTCCCTTTGTCTCCCTGCTCCCCACTTCCTTCCACACATTCATACTCTTTAAATTGATACTATATTATGTTATCATCATCAATTCCATCTTGTGGGCTGGTCACTTCTTCTTCTTTCTACCATCCTCCTTCCTTTTTTTATCACTGCGTATCACTGTCCGTTTGGGTAGTACGCCTATGTACTAATTACGCTACTATGTGAGGAAGGTGGAGGACGTGTACCCAACCAGTGGCGTCGCGCCAGGGCAAGCGCTGCTTGACTGATCAAGATATGTAATTATTTTTTATTTAATGTTTGCAAAAAATATTCTCCTGGTAATTATTTAAATGTAAATCAAGCATCAGTAGGTTTGAAAAACAAACACCACACATGGCAGTGACCGTAACAAGCATGCAAGACGTGCGCTAGTTCATCTAATGGTGGTTGGAAGTCGGTATTTGTCCGACTTTCATCCCATTGTCCTAGCTAGTGTGGTTCTTATTTGTGACGTCATAGATAACGAGGAGGAGAGAAGGGGAAGAACTGTGGATGTCAGGTAAAAATACAAGTAACTGAGCTACGACTTCTCTTGCCTGAAAGGTGACGACTAGAACTGAAGTCACTACCCCTCTCTTCCCCTTTCAAAACACAGAGGGATGGTATGGCATGGAAGGGGGAAATTAATATTTTCAAGGTACTGACCCCGTGCCTACACAATCTTTAAGCTCGATACATACAACACTTCTTATACATAAAGTTGTACAACAAGTTGCAGCCTGAAGATGGCGTCGTGTGAACACCAAAACTTGTACAAGATCTGCTTTGCACCACTAATTATATACAATTTCAGGAAATAGAACACTTCCTATATCAGCCATTTTTCTTGAAACAGCTTTTGAAAACTTTGTCTGCTAGACAGTTACTTTTTAAAGAAAAAAAAAAGAACGATTGTAAGAAAAACAGCTAAATGCTTGAAAACAAACAAATAATTATAATTGAAGGAGGTTAAATCTCAAATATAAAGTTTTCAACTGTTCTAAAAGAAAATTAAAAAAAATTGATTTTTTTTTTTTTTCTTTTTCACAATATTTAGGAATGATTTTAGAAATTATTTACATTAAAATACACAATAATTTTCCCAAATCATTAAGTCATTATTTTTCTATAAAAAGGGCAAAAAATTCACAGAACAGAAGGACACCCAAAGCCACAACTATCATAAAAAAAAACCTCCAAATAGCTTCTTTAAGCATAGAAAATTTTAAAAAAATTCCAGGACCTCCCCTTTTAATTTTGGGGGCAACCCTTACAAGCTTGCTAAGAAGTTTGGTCACGAGACGCTACTGGTACCCACATTTGCATAGAGGGAGTAAAAAACCATTTAGAAAAAACACCTTTAATATACTTGACCACCACTCGAACATTTTCCTCCATCATCGTAAGTCCAATCTATTGCCAGTGTGACGGTTAGACCATATGGCCACCAAACCGGGTGTTCCTGTCCTTCTCCTCTCACTTGCACACTTGCTGTTATCTCTCCTGGGTCTCCCCTGCGGTATTTCCTCGTCATCTGTTGGTACTAACCTGCATCAAACTGCTGACCATCCCAACATTGACATCAAGATCTCTTCTTCCAGTGCTACCACATCCATCAACTCGCTTGCCACAGACTCTGGCCCAGGCCATGTACCCGACTCCTTGGACGCCAAGATAGAAGGGCTGCTTCGCGACTGGCACCACAATCCAGATCTCTTGTTCTCCATTCATCCCATAGATGGCAGCTACCTGATATGGTGAATATACCTGTAGGCTAGAGATCTTAAGGCCGTGTTATGGTCTTCTCAGGAGCCTGACCCCTTCTCTTGACAGATTACCAAGATGTGACGCTTGGTTCAAGCAAACAAAGGACAAACACAGAAATAGACATTGAATGCGAATATATAGTATATCTCTTTAAAGAAAATTAATTTTTGCTTTTTGAGGTATTTATTTATGTAAATTAGGAAAAAGGTACATATGACATATTGTGATAGTAACTTAACTACACGTTGTGATAATTATCAGCTTAGAACAAAATATATTAATTATGTTTGCATTTTAACATTTTGTAAATTATCTTTAATACTGTACCTAAAGTTATATGGCCATGCATCATATAATTTGTTCGGATGTACAAACTGACACAGGTTTGGGAACATTCAATTTGACTCAACTCTGTATTGAGAAAGTGGGCCTCATGTATTCTTGTAATTATTACCCTCAAGTGTTTCGAGTTGCACAACAATTATGATCACTGTCTTCTGTTCTATATTTATTTCCCCCTCACTTGACTCTGGCTGTGCGCTCAGGGTGGTGGAGTTTCTGGACGAATACCATCCGGGCAGTTTCCGTCAGGCCCAGGTTTCCTTCTCCACGCGGATCCCCAACGCCTTCCCGCTGGGTGACGCCATGACCATGTCCACCAACGTGTGCTTGTACAACGCGTACGGCTGCCACCTCAACTATCGGGACGTGCTCAAGCCCCCCTCCGCCAGCAAGGGCCCTGTCTCGGCCACCGCCGGGGAGAACAACGGGGACCCCGCCACGCCCCTCCCCAGCGTCCTGGAGGAGGACACGGAAGCAGCTGCCACTGACAATCGCGAAGGTGAGCCCCATTAGCTCAATTGTCGGCATGTGTTACAATTTTTGATAACTTGGTACAGTAACTGATGGTTAAGTTAGTACTTGTGTTGGGGGTCGACCTCGGTGGTCTTGGGGTAAAGTGCTCGCCTCAGGACCCCATGTTCTAGGTTCAAACCTGGCTGGGGTCAGCAGATCTTTCTTGAGCAATAAAAATCCGTAGTACAACTTCCTTCAGAGTGGAAGTAAAGCCGTTGGTTTCATGTCGATTATAGCGTGTAAAAGAACTCTGGAAGGTATGGGAAAATACCTTTCCTGGCAAAATTGATAGGTCCTTTCGCTCTCGCTCAGAAATTTTTGTGTGCTGATATAATCAGTCGGTTCAGAAAGTGCATGTTAAGTACTTAAATAAATAAAAATTAATAAACGGTTATTTAAATGATATTGGGGCTTAACCTTCAACAGGCAGTTTTAGAGCTCTAAAACAAATTAAAATAAAAAAAAATTGAATTTTTTTTTCGAATCTCAAATATGATATGTTGATACTTTCTAAAATCCTTAAAATTTTGAATATTTTAAAGATTTGAGGGGTTTAAGGGTGTTTACATATATATATATATACTTACACACACACATTAAATGATCGTTTGGAGAAAAAATGAACGCTTTGTTTTAAGATGAAAGTAATGACACCAAGACTTCTAACCCGAATGGCTCTGGCTCATCCGCCGGCGTGGACTCTGGTACCGGAGGTACCTTGTCGGACATAGTGTCGGGCGACCCCTCTCCTGCCATATCCATGGTCTCCAAGCACTCCAACGGAACCTTGAACCTTTGGCAGCTCACGTTCGGCGACCACTCCAAGTTTTCACAGGTACACCCGCAACTATGTGACCACTATTGGGAAACAACGTTGTCACTCGCTGGTTTTGTGTTGTTGATCTTCTCGTAAATACAAGACAACACCTTTTAGGGGGTGTGCGGAGCTTCGAAACCTTGGACTTATCTTTGAATGTTCATTCACTTCGACTTTGATTCAATTATGGAGTCGACAATTACAAATCTTTGCCAAAAAAAAAATTTAAAGTTTTATTTTCATTTTCTATTTTTATTTCCATCACAAATTAATGTTCGCATAGAAAAAAAATTCGGAATAATTAAATACCACTTTGAAACAATGAATTAATTTATCATTTTAAGACTATAAATATGTTAATTATGTTTGAAACATAACATTTTGTAAATTATATTCAATTCCTAATTTTTTTTAGTTTTACCAAGTAATTATCCTTATTTTATCTATCATTAAAGATTATTTTAAATATTCAAACTTCAACTAAACCTCGGAAATATCTCCAACTTTTTCTGAGCACACTCTCTTAATACCCGATTGGGGTGGATGCATATGTACAAAATTATTCTAATCTGTTGGGGGATGGGGAAGGTTGAATTTGGAGGCAGTGGAAAACCATTTAGAAAAAAAAACCACCTTCAATACACCCGACCGAGTTTCAAATTTTGATTTATTCGTCATCAGCCATTTGGTCTTTTTTTGGGAGTAACGCCTTAGAGCATGCAGCAACCGAAGCAGGTTTTGTTGTAGTTAAACTACTGTATTACCCTGAAACATAGACCACTCATCACTTTTATAATTCAGCCAAACAAATCTTTTTCTTAATAGTTTTCCATTCTCTCTTTCCACACAAATGGAGGGCACATTTATTATTTTAAATGTTTTATATTTCTCTGTAGTTGTTTGTCTCAAACTAGATGATGTATATTATTCAAACAACGTTTATTCTGTGTGAAATCAGGTGCTGAGCATCGGCCACTCGTCGCGAGCGTCGGGCCACCGTTTCCGTGTAAATGACATCACCTGTCACCCAGTGCTACCACTACTACTGACAACTTCTCACCACAACATCACGGATGTCCCTGGGACACCTGTAACCATCAACCCTCACAACAAGGATGATAATTACTCCACTTTCACCGTAAGTCCGATGAATCATCAGGGCGGATAGGAGCTTACTGCGAAATAAAGTGCATTAAGCAAAATATAATAAATATGATAGAATCGTAGGAAATTGAAGCACAAATGAACACATATTTACAATCACTTCAATATTTTGATGTTTTCAGTGTATCGTCAGGAAGTAGTAGTAATAAAGGTGTTAATGTTTTATTATTTTTTCCTGCTTCATTTTTATACAATTGTATCAAATTTATTTAAATACATGTATAAGAATTTACTCGGAAAGAAAAATAGTGGCTTTTTCTGGCGTGAAGAGTTGCACACACATTTTCATTCCTTCCATCGCGATTAATTTATATCAACAATAAACTTTGGGCATCAATTCTTCATGTGTACAGTCCAATTTTCATAAGAAGGACCTTGTGTGACAGCCAGAGAAATAACTAGATCTACTCTTTATTATATTTGGAAGAAGGTGGAGGGAGGAAAGGTGGATGGAAAACATAAAAGGGAACAAACACAAAATGGCTTTTATTATGAAAAGATGAACACAGTCTACACTTTACGCTGCTGACACTGGACAAAGAGGTAATGTCTTCCTCTTGAAGAAAATATATTGTTTCTGTCCAATCCCCCGACCTAGGTTTCATTCTATCGCAACTCATCAGGAGGTGTTGTGTAACACGCAACACAACTTCCTAAAAGAGGAAACCAAAGAACACAGAAGGGAGATGAAAGGTAAATTTGTAAAGAATGATAGGACAATTAGATAGGAAGATATAAAAGGAATAACACAAAGCACATATTGTGTTCATTCCATTTATACATTTTCCATCCACCTTTCCTGTACCTTCTTTCAAATATAATATAACTACCTTATAAGGCGAAAAGAGGTTTTCCTTACTGTGATCTACTTTAATGTATTCATACGTCAAGTCGTGTGATCTGCAGCCGTCACTTCTGATATAAAATAACAATAATAACATAGTAAAATCTTATCAATAAGTATATAATATTTATGTATGATATTTTTCAAAATGCTCTCCATATAAAAATATAACTGTATGCCTTAGTGTCTCATTGTCCACTGTGTTATTGTTATTATTTGGGCTTTTAAGGTGTATCAACACAGGTTATTCGTGCTCTCCTTAGGTCTTGAAAAGTTACTAAATCTATTTTACTCCTGTGAAAAGTATAAGTAGACTTTACAGTATTATTATTTTTAGGGGGTTTGAGACCTGTGAACAAATGTTTCTTTAATAACTCTCATTCATTGCGGGCTGGGACTTGTTTGCAGGGTTTCTGTAGCGAGTTGATCCTCTGGCGAGTGGACGCGGTGGGGCCGCTCTCCAAGTCTGGGGGAGTCTCAGAACTCGCCAGGATCAATTCTCCTGAAATCTCCGCCTTTTCCAACGTTGCTTGGATACCCACACTTCTACCGAGGTTTGATTTACATATCTAGTTAGTAATGCCTGGTTCTTGTATTTACCTTCTAATCAACTTGATTATTGGTTTTTTTTACTTTTTTATTACTAAATGAAATAACTATTTAAGGAAAATCACTTTTCACTTTTTGAGGTGTGTTTTGTTATTTATGGACAAAGTTACAGGAAAGAGGGATGGAAACCAACACATGAGTTTTACATGAGAACACAGTTCACATTCTACACTGCTTACACTGGACAGAGAGGAACACAGTTCACACTTTACACTGGACAGAGAGGAACACAGTTCACACTTTACAGAGAGGAACACAGTTCACACTTTACACTGGACAGAGGAACACAGTTCACACTTTACACTGGACAGAGAGGAACACAGTTCACACTTTACACTGGACAGAGAGGAACACAGTTCACACTTTACACTGGACAGAGAGGAACACAGTTCACACTTTACACTGGACAGAGAGGAACACAGTTCACACTTTACACTGGACAGAGAGGAACACAGTTCACACTCTACACTGGACAGAGAGGAACACAGTTCACACTTTACACTGGACAGAGAGGAACACAGTCCACACTTTACACTGGACAGAGAGGAACACAGTTCACACTTTACACTGGACAGAGGAACACAGTTCACACTTTACACTGGACAGAGAGGAACACAGTTCACACTTTACACTGGACAGAGGAACACAGTTCACACTTTACACTGGACAGAGAGGAACACAGTTCACACTTTACACTGGACAGAGGAACACAGTTCACACTTTACACTGGACAGAGAGGAACACAGTTCACACTTTACACTGGACAGAGGAACACAGTTCACACTTTACACTGGACAGAGAGGAACACAGTTCACATTGGACAGAGAGGAACACAGTCCACACTTTACACTGGACAGAGAGGAACACAGTCCACACTTTACACTGGACAGAGAGGAACACAGTTCACACTTTACACTGGACAGAGAGGAACACAGTCCACACTTTACACTGGACAGAGAGGAACACAGTTCACACTTTACACTGGACAGAGAGGAACACAGTTCACACTTTACACTGGACAGAGAGGAACACAGTTCACACTTTACACTGGACAGAGAGGAACACAGTTCACACTTTACACTGGACAGAGAGGAACACAGTCCACACTTTACACTGGACAGAGAGGAACACAGTTCACACTTCACACTGGACAGAGAGGAACACAGTTCACACTTTACACTGGACAGAGAGGAACACAGTTCACACTTTACACTGGACAGAGAGGAACACAGTCCACACTTTACACTGGACAGAGAGGAACACAGTTCACACTTCACACTGGACAGAGAGGAACACAGTTCACACTTTACACTGGACAGAGAGGAACACAGTCCACACTTTACACTGGACAGAGAGGAACACAGTCCACACTTTACACTGGACAGAGAGGAACACAGTTCACACTTTACACTGGACAGAGAGGAACACAGTTCACACTTTACAGAGAGGAACACAGTTCACACTTTACACTGGACAGAGAGGAACACAGTTCACACTTTACAGAGAGGAACACAGTCCACACTTTACACTGGACAGAGAGGAACACAGTTCACACTTTACACTGGACAGAGAGGAACACAGTCCACACTTTACAGAGAGGAACACAGTTCACACTTTACACTGGACAGAGGAACACAGTTCACGCTTTACACTGGACAGAGAGGAACACAGTTCACACTTTACAGAGAGGAACACAGTCCACACTTTACACTGGACAGAGAGGAACACAGTTCACACTTTACACTGGACAGAGAGGAACACAGTCCACACTTTACAGAGAGGAATACAGTTCACACTTTACACTGGACAGAGGAACACAGTTCACACTTTACACTGGACAGAGAGGAACACAGTTCACACTTTACAGAGAGGAACACAGTTCACACTTTACACTGGACAGAGAGGAACACAGTCCACACTTTACAGAGAGGAACACAGTCCACACTTTACACTGGACAGAGGAACACAGTTCACGCTTTACACTGGACAGAGAGGAACACAGTTCACACTTCACACTGGACAGAGAGGAACACAGTTCACTCTTTACACTGGACAGAGAGGAACACAGTTCACGCTTTACACTGGACAGAGAGGAACACAGTTCACACTGTACAGAGAGGAACACAGTTCACGCTTTACACTGGACAGAGAGGAACACAGTTCACGCTTTACACTGGACAGAGAGGAACACAGTTCACACTTTACAGAGAGGAACACAGTTCACACTTTACACTGGACAGAGAGGAACACAGTTCACGCTTTACACTGGACAGAGAGGAACACAGTTCACGCTTTACACTGGACAGAGAGGAACACAGTTCACACTCTACACTGGACAGAGAGGAACACAGTTCACACTCTACATTGCTTGTTATCTCTCATCCTGTAACTTCTCCAAAACTTCACACACTCCTGAGTAAATACTAATCCGAGTGTTAATATGCGACCACTTGTACTTCCCCCCAGCACAACTCTAGGGAACCTGTCCAACTCGCCGAGTGCCTGCTTTGTGGCGTCGGATGGTAAAAGTCTGAGAGTGTACCAGGCAGTGATCGATGCCAGGACCCTTCTTGCGGAGGTTTCCAGCTCGGAGCGCAGGAGTCGCATGATGGTCAGTACTACGGAGAGGAAACAAGCGAAATCAAGACAAACTTTTTAAAATATTAACCGACATTTTACTCCTTTGGAGAGTTATCAATCAGAGGATAAATATACTGATGTTGTTTTAAAGTCCAACGATTTAGAAATGCGTGAAAAAAACTGTGAACTTGGGTATTGTAAGTGACAAAGAAGAAAGTACTATATCTTCACACATTCATTCCCACACCTGTTTCATTGGCCGCATGGTCTAAAGTGTCATTCTCGCACTAGACTGGACTGCCGATGACAGGGAGATCGAGGTTCGAATCCTGGTCGAGTGTTACTGAATGTGGTTTTCTCTAAAACAGTTTTTCTCTCTCCCTACACACAAAGGCGGGTACTTTTTCTCTAAATTCAGCCTTCTTCATCCCTAACTCATTATTAAAATGTGTTTAACCTGTAAAGTTAGTTAGACATGGTAAAAGAAAAGTTTATCTGTTTACATCAATTTCTGACATAATTATCCTCCCTTAACTTACATCATTCCTAATTTGCTAGAGAAGATTAAAATGCTAAGTTATTGGTTTTGGGTCCTGTTGTCAAGTTTGTCCAAAATTATGTACAGTCCGAACCAACAAAAACAAATCCCAATTGAAAAATTCAACTTTGAATGTCAAATATCCTCTCCCCTCAAAAGTGAAGAAATGTTTTCCTCAGAGAGAGAGAGTGTTGTGTTTGTTTTGTTGCAGGACTCCATGGTGAGTCTGTCGACAGACACTTCTTCAGAAGATGGCGTCAGGCATTCTTCTCTTCACGACAAGATCAAGATTGTGTCTCAGCAGTCGACTGCTCGACCGGGTGCGTCATTCAGCTGGACGCCATCTCGGACGCCACACACGTTAGTTGACACCAGTCTCCAGGACGGGATATAAACTTACCTACTCTTTGGCACTAGGAACTGGATAGTTCATTGACGCACTTACAATGTACCTCACCTATCCCTATCTTGAGCTGGTTCTATCCAGTCCACCTCATTACACCCTATCCCTATCTTGAGCTAGTTCTATCCAGTCCACCTCATTACACCCTATCCCTATCTTGAGCTAGTTCTATGCCAGTCCACCTCATTACACCCTATCCCTATCTTGAGCTAGTTCTATCCAGTCCACCTCATTACACCCTATCCCTATCTTGAGCTAGTTCTATCCAGTCCACCTCATTACACCATCTATCTTGATATTCATCCATCCCTCTTACATCTTGTTTCCTCTCTCACTTTTCACTTTCCTCTCTCTCTCCAACACATTTGTGTAATTAGTACATAATTGTTTAACCTGAACAGGTAGCAAGGCGGGGGAAAATAATGACAAAATATCAGCATGTAGGTTTGTTGTGTTGTCAGGACTGGCAGAACACGCAGTTCCTGCACGTGTTCCAAGAGCAGCTGATAACGGGAGAGCGGGCCGAGGAGAAGACAACTGTAAACCCTGACCTTGGTTTCATGGAGTCACAGTTGGCAGCCATGGTGGACCTGCAGCAGACGTCGGTGTTTGAGGAACCCTTCTACATCGTGGTCTTGGAGAGGACCAACAAAGGAACGGTGGTCCACATGTGGAGGCTGGTCATCGCCTCTCAGCCAGACAGCGCGGGTACGGCCATCTTGGTATTCACAAAGTCCTGGGTTTGATCCCAGTGTCCAGGTGTCGTTTTTCAATTTAAACAGGATAGTAAAGACTAGCCTGAAAACAAAATTTAAAAAGTTATTTTTTTTCTTTAAATCTTGAATTGGAATTTGATTTAAAACTTTACACTGCTTATTGGGGCATTTAGACCAACATAATTTTTAGGAAAACAAACTTAACAACCAGGCCCCAGATCATTAATTTACCATTTTAAGGGATCTGAAAAGTTTAAAATATTTGACTTAGCCTAAAAAAAAAAAAAAGCTTTGACTTGACTTTCAAAAAAATTCTGGCTTCTAGGGGTGTGCGAAGTCCACTTTTTCAATTCGAAGCGAACTCAAGTCGATATGAAATATTCTCGAAACTGAATCGAATTTTGGATTATTTTTTTTAAACTAGAAAATATATTATATTGTTATTTATTAAACTTTATGTATTGAAAATACTTAAAAAATGTTTTATTGTTCTTATTTAATTTTAATCTAATAAATCAAGTTATATTACAACTTATTATTCGATTACTTAGGACTTTATCCAAATTACTATTGTTTTATATTATATATAAATGGCAATAATTGACCATAAATCGAGTATTTCAGCTGTCAATATTTTATTGACGAAGCTTCCGAAGCTGAGTTTAAGCTTCGCATGCTCCTACTGGCTTCTATATTTACAAAGTTAAAAAAAAAAAAAAATTTGTCATACGTAATATTGAATCTCTCGTGTATTATCGCTATTCTGAGCTGTCGAGTACAATTCTTTACCCTGAAGGGTAGTAAGCTTACCTTGAATATTTACACTATGACTCGGCTTATAAGATAAGAGCTATTGTGTTCTCTGTCTTGAAGAGGAAAGTGCATCACCACAAACTAATATTCATATGAAAAAACCTGAAGTAATTGTTTTATCAGAATAAAATTAAATATTACAAGCTATTTGTTCAATAAATAGAGACACTGAAACTTCACGAGAGCTCTTTTTAACGACTTTTTACCAGCACATTAAAATTAACATCAAAACACTTTATTTCTTTTTTTGAAGCAAAGTTGAAGCTGATAAATGTTTCCATGCCAAGTCAAAATTTTGAGGTTACACACACATACCCTTATTTCTAAGAGTCGTATTCAAATTTGAGATACATAGCTGAAATAAAGATTTGGATTCCACCCATCTCTAATCAATATAAAATGTTTTGACGACGGACAGAATTGACGGGCAGCATGATGTACGTCCCTGACAGTCACCTGATCCAAGACGAGGATGATGGAGAGGAGAGGCAGGGCAGATCGGCCAGTATGTCCGCCGGGGATCAGCTGGGAGACCACGCCATACCCGTGCAGGCGTCCCATGTGGTCATCAGCACCACCAAGGTATGTTCCGCCCCTTACACAACTCGGGGGACCTGGCAGTCTAGGGGTAAGGTGTCAGACCTCTGTGCTGGGGGTTCGGGGTTCAATCCTCGGTCCCGGCACAGAGCTATCTGACTGCCAAACCCTTCCTTCACCTCTGACAAGACGTGTATTAATCACAACTTGTGATGTGTGGAATGCCAGGCCTCCACCGTGGTTCGGATCCCACTTAAACTGTAGGTCCTCCATTTCATCTCACAATCACCCTACCATTACACATTAGCGTAATTACGTATAACCTGAATGGGCAGTAAGACGCGGTGCTAATAATAATAATCTTTCAACTCGGGAATGTATTAAATGTGCCGAAAATTAAAATAATGTAATTAGAAAGGTAATTTAGAACCCAGTTCTTGGCTAGATCATGGTTTGGATTGGGAGTAAAACTAAAGTAAAAATGTTTAGCTGAAAGTCATGAAACACTGTCAGACACGGAAACAATTTAAAAATAAATTAGCTTACACAATCACCATTACCTCCTTTCGGTTATCATCAATCATCTGTTAACAGTTTGTGGTGGGTCAGCTTAGTAAAATGCCTCCATCTTCCTCTAGCCTTCCACCACTCTTCCTACTTTAATTGCTTTCATTTTTATCCTCTCACTTGCACACTTTTTGCTATCATCTCCTACCATATCTTCCCTTGCAATCTTTTTTCCTACTAACTTCTTCTCCATAGTTCTCCTTGGGATCCTCTTCTTTTTTTAAGTTAGAAAGTTTAAACTACATTACATATATTTAAGGTTAGGTTAGGTCCAAACTGTCTTTCAGGTTGGCTTCCTGGCATTACATTATTCACATGGGTGAATCCTCAGTTTAGTAAAACACGGCGAGGAGTATATCTATAAATATCCGAGTATCTTTGACTGTGTCCGGAACTCGTCGGCTTGTTCCTGTCGTGGTCACCGTTGTTAACTGCGTGTTGTTGTGTTGTCCAGGTGTGCACTCAGGACCTTCCCTTGCCCGACGGGGTGGAAGTGGTCCACGCTGCCCCGGCTGCCGGCCACCTCAGCTCTGCCTCCATCTACCCAGCGTGCTTTGCTCCTTACATCGTGGTGACCGCCTGCTCAGACAGCACCATCAGGTACTCACACCTCTTTGTTCCCAGCCGGTCATGTTGGGAGAACCAGCGCTGAACGTCACCTCGCCCACTTCTATGGTCAAATAGTCCAAGGTGTTGTTTTGCAATAGACTGGACTGCTGGTGATGGGGAGATCGGGGTTGGAATCTCACTCGGGAAAATGAGGGAGGTTTTTTTCCCTAAAATATTTTCTACTCTCCTCTCAATGCAAATGTGGATACACTTCCTCTAAAATCAACCTTTACTCATCCCTAACATTTATTTGAGGTATTGAACATGCACTTTCTGAATCCACTCAATATATCGCATCATGACTTATAAACAATTTAAATCTAGAACAAACACAACACCCTGCCCCCCAGCGGTTAATTCATCACCATGAAACCCGCCTCGGTGGGTAGTTGGCTGAACGCCCTAGTCGTGTTGAGCTAGACTCTGAGGACTGGGAGATTTAGGTTCGAATCTCGGTCGGGTGAACTGGAGGGGGATGTTCCTAATTGGTCTTCCACTCTCCCTCCATGCAAATGCGGATTCACTTCCTCTAAATTCAACCTTCTAAATTCCTAATCCATTAGCGTAATTAGTACTTAAGTGTTCTAACCGAACGAGTAGTAAGACGCGGTGCTAAATAATAATAAAAAATCACCTGAAAAGGGAAATCCACATTTAATCAATGATAATTTTTTTGGCCATGCTGGGAATCAAACCTGTGATCCTTGACTTGGTCGATAAAATGCTATCGACTGAACTAAGGTTATCCCTAACACATTAATCTAATTAGTACATATTTGTATTGCATGACCAGACATAAGACCCTGTGCTTAAAAGAGCCTCTTACATAATTATTTTGTTCCTCAATTATTTCCGATCCTATGTTTTCTACACTTTCCCCTAAACGTAAATGTATTCAAATTTTGGTGATTTTAGGTTCTGGAAATGCAAGGTTGACAAAACTTCCAAGACTGCCGAGCGCAGCTACGAGTGGTGTGAGTGGGAGATGCTGCGTAAGGACCAGGAATCCACGATAGACATCACCGGTCAGTACAGCGGCAGCAAGGTCAGAAATATACAGCAGTTAGGCATGGTAGTAGGTTAAGTTAGGACAAATAGCAATATCAAAATAATAAAAACACCGAAACATGTCGTAATAAAAGACTAAACTACTATCAAATAAGGAGAAGGAAATAAAAACTAAGAAGATATAATTTTGCCACAACATGCCTTGCTTGGACCTAGCGTGAAATCTTTTAAAGCGTGAAAACAAAGAATCGATCTATCGAAATTTAGGTATTGCAATGAGTAAAAATGCTAACCTCAAATAAAAAAAAGCTTAAATATCCTGCTAACACTCATTTTTCCTGTGATCCGTTTTATATCCATAAAATAAGTAAAAACTGATAATATTTGTATAAACGGCAGCCCTGGTATAGTCCTATCACCAGTGTTACCACGTTGAAAATTATATTGCATGATGTGGTATTTGACAAATTACAAAGAAATGGTGTTTATTTGTGTGAAAACGGTAGTACCGGTACCAGTAGAATCCGTGTAAAAATTTATTTTATCTCAAATACGAATTTTGCATGTCTTTAACTATAGGACAAACTCAACAACCAACCCCCAGATTATTAATTCACTTATTAACTGGATGTATACCCACTTATGGTTGAATGGTCTAAGATGTCAGACTGTCCTGCTGTCGGTGGTGAGATCGAGGTTTGAATCTTGGTCGGGTGTATGGGAGGAAAATGGGGGGTTACCACTCTACCTTCACAGAAATGTGGATACATTTCTTCTATATGTTTCCCTTGTCCTTGCCTCATTCATCATGATCATCAACTGTTTCCAGCCTGTGATGTAGAATGCCTGCATCTTCCTCTAGCCTTCCACCATTCTTCTCCTCTCACTCGCACACTTGTTGTAGTCTGCTCCTCCCATCTCTTCCTTGGTTTTCTTTTCTTGCCTCATTAGTGTAATTAAAAGTACAGTACAATTTTTATAGAAAAAACCATTTAGCAAAAACAAATTTAATTTTTCTTTCAACATTGATAACATTTTACTATATTGTTATTTTATATGTATTGAATATATGACTTGATGTATGAATACATGGAAGAGGTCTAATAATTATTTTTAGGTGTAAGAAAGGTTCTTTTTATGAAAATTGGACTGTATCTAGTATATAGGGCTAGTAAGATGGAGAGAAAAAGGAAAGAATTGAAGTAATTTTAGTTTGTGAGTCGACTATGTCTCACTAAAAAAGAAAGTAAAGTTATTGTTTATTTCAGATAGATGACATAATTTGCTGTGATTGGTAGAAGTGCACTGATGTCAGTTGACAGTATCAACATGTTTGTGCAAGGTTACTTACTACAGGACTATATTGGCCCCAACTCATGTTGACCTAGTTTCAAGTCCTGTGAAGATACGGTCCTCGCAGTTCTAAGAGCACTGTCTGTTTCACCAGCCCGAGAATATGTCCTGTGTGCTACGCTATCACCTTGGAACATCCGTCATGACATTGTGTCATTGTCTAGTCACCGCCTCACCTCATTCCTAGAGCACCTTCACTCAACAAGCTCCTAGAACACGAGTGTCATTGTGTCTAGTCACTGCCTCACCTCATTCCTAGAGCACCTTCACTCAACAAGTTCCTAGAACACGAGTGTCATTGTGTCTAGTCACTGCCTCACCTCATTCCTAGAGCACCTTCACTCAACAAGCTCCTAGAACACGAGTGTCATTGTGTCTAGTCACTGCCTCACCTCATTCCTAGAGCACCTTCACTCAACAAGCTCCTAGAACACGAGTGTCATTGTGTCTAGTCACTGCCTCACCTCATTCCTAGAGCACCTTCACTCAACAAGCTCCTAGAACACGAGTGTCATTGTGTCTAGTCACTGCCTCACCTCATTCCTAGAGCACCTTCACTCAACAAGCTCCTAGAACACGAGTGTCATTGTGTCTAGTCACTGCCTCACATCATTCCTAGAGCACCTTCACTCAACAAGTTCCTAGAACACGAGTGTCATTGTGTGTATCCATTGCCCCAACAGGTCAACCACTCAACATCAGTGCTGGGTACAGCGGGCGCATCGCCTGCGCCTACAAGTACGGCAAGTCATTTACTCGGCCATCCAAGAATGACCCTGACTCCAGATATGTCAACCTGTGTGTGGCCATCTACGAGTGTGAGAGCACAGGAGGTGAGTGTTGGGTGTGAGAGCACAGGAGGTGAGTGTTGGGTGTGAGAGCACAGGAGGTGAGTGTTGGGTGTGAGAGCACAGGAGGTGAGTGTTGGGTGTGAGAGCACAGGAGGCGAGTGTTGGGTGTGAGAGCACAGGAGGCGAGTGTTGGGTGTGAGAGCACAGGAGGCGAGTGTTGGGTGTGAGAGCACAGGAGGCGAGTGTTGGGTGTGGTCATCTACGAGTGTGAGAGCACGGGAGGTGAGTGTTGGGTGTGAGAGCACAGGAGGTGAGTGTTGGGTGTGGTCATCTACGAGTGTGAGAGCACAGGAGGTGAGTGTTGGGTGTGAGAGCACAGGAGGTGAGTGTTGGGTGTGGTCATCTACGAGTGTGAGAGCACAGGAGGTGAGTGTTGGGTGTGGCCATCTACGAGTCTGAGAGCACAGGAGGTGAGTGTTGGGTGTGGTCATCTACGAGTGTGAGAGCACAGGAGGTGAGTGTTGGGTGTGGTCATCTACGAGTGTGAGAGCACAGGAGGTGAGTGTTGGGTGTGAGAGCACAGGAGGTGAGTGTTGGGTGTGAGAGCACAGGAGGCGAGTGTTGGGTGTGAGAGCACAGGAGGCGAGTGTTGGGTGTGGCCATCTACGAGTGTGAGAGCACGGAGGTGAGTGTTGGGTGTGGCCATCTACGAGTGTGAGAGCACGGGAGGCGAGTGTTGGGTGTGGCCATCTACGAGTGTGAGAGCACAGGAGGTGAGTGTTGGGTGTGAGAGCACAGGAGGTGAGTGTTGGGTGTGAGAGCACAGGAGGCGAGTGTTGGGTGTGAGAACACAGGAGGCGAGTGTTGGGTGTGAGAGCACAGGAGGCGAGTGTTGGGTGTGAGAGCACAGGAGGTGAGTGTTGGATGTGGTCATCTACGAGTGTGAGAGCACAGGAGGTGAGTGTCGGGTGTGGTCATCTACGAGTGTGAGAGCACAGGAGGTGAGTGTCAGCTGCAACCCATGTTGAGCGTATGTATCGGTTGTCCAGGGTCGGAGTGGGTGCTGGAGGACACTATCCACCTGAAGAACATCCACCTGCCTCGGATACAGGTGGACCCCCACCTGGACCTGAGCTATCTCTATGACAACCGCTTCTTGCAGAAGAAACAGCGCCTCAACCACCTCATCCAGGCGCTCTCCTCGGAGGATGTGCGCTCACCAAAGAATGGGGACATTGTCAACACAGGGCACAGCAATGAGCTGCACCCCAAGTCGGGCACAGGTAGGTCTCCTTGGGGGTTCCTTTGGGTCCTTGATATCTGGGTGCGTGGAGGTGCTCTTTACTCTGAGCTGAGTTCAAGTCCTTTAGAGTAGGGATGTGCGAGAACAATTGTTTCAATTCGAGACGAGAATATAAAAATTATCGAGACACGAGACGAGAAAACGTCCTTTTAAAGTACAAAAACGTAAATTATGTTTATCAAAGTAAATATATAGTCTACAGAGTTTCCTTTTTGATATGAGCTGGCGCTTGCTTTAGATTGTCTTTTAGTTCATTCAAACACTTGAGATATAACTCATACAGATTTAATTTTGTAGTTCACAGCTTATATTGTCAAAGTTTGATATTGAAAAACAATATTTATAACCAAAACATTTCTTAATGAAGGCTGTGTTTGGGTTATTACGGTATTATTGGAAATAATAAATTCCCGGTTTGGTTTTTTAATTTTTTAGGGCCATATTTGCTGTTTTTTATTTCTCGAATTTGTCGAGATTCATTTTTTAACTTTCGTGACGAGATCGAGATTATTTTTTTCTTGAACTTTCGAGATATTTTCGAGTCTCGCATGTCCTTACTAGAGAGCAATATTTATGCTACAAATATTTCAAAAATAAGTTCTGTCTATGTATTAACCATAAGCTTGTGCGGTAACGAGGGATTTTCTTCAAGAGGTAGCCGTTACATCTTTTGTCCAGTGTCAGCAGTGTAAATTATGTTCTTCTTTTCATTGTAACAGCCATATTGTGTTTTTCTCTTTCATATATTTCCATCCATCTTTCCACTAAATATATATTAGAATCCAACTATTAGTAAGATTCATGGTTCTCACGATCTTACTTCACAATATATCTGTATGATTTGGTTTCTTTTACAACTGGGATAGATACACTAATTTTACAAATCTAATCCTTCATTTTAAATTCAAATACTGAATCTTAAATACAAATTTTGGAAAAATGGAATTCAGATCCTGTATTAATTATGAACATAATTGAATATTTATATAAATAGTAAACTGATTGAATCCATAGTCTTCAATTTTAAATCAAATCATAATCTTGGCTAACTCACTCGAAACAAGTCTGAATTGAATCTCACTCTAAATCTAATTTACAGAGCTCTCTTTTATGCTACTGTTCCATCTCTAGAGTGCTATCTACTGCGGCTGTATGTTCTCTGGTGTAGGTTTGCTGGCTGTTCCAAGCTTCAGCACCTTGCAGTCCCTTCGCAAGTCAATCATCGAGTGCGGTAACACCTGTCCTCTCACGCAGAAACACCTGGTGCAACTCGACTGGGTGTCCAAGGAAGACGGCTCTCACATCCTCACAGTCGCTGTCGGCAGTAAGGTCAGTCAATCTTAGCCAAGAACCCATTCTTTGGACATTCACAAACACACTTTATTTTTTATTTATGACATTGATTTACATATTTTTTAAAAACCAATTTATGGCTGTTTGAATACGCGGAATACTGGATTCAACACCACACCAATTTTAATTTTAACTTCTTTAGACTTTATCAAGGTTTTATCAGAGATCAACTGAAATGTGGATGAAAAAACTTAAAAGGATTAGTATCAAAATAACTTGATCAAAACTGCCATCTTTGATTTGTGTAGTATCAGTATTACACAAAGGGCATGTTGCGTACATTTATAGTCTACTGGTAAAAAGGGCAAAAGAACAAAGAATGTGTGCATTGAAAACAATACAACTTCTTTTATTACTGATTCGTTTGGTGACAGAACCCTCATTTTCTGGGATTTGAGAACTAAGAATCGAGGTATCAAAGTTATTGACCTTAATAACGATTATTGATCATTTCGATATCGTTAGGGTTTGGTTATTGATTCTGATAATCTTTAAAAATATTTAATGTGACATGATTTGGCTTTGTTTCAACTTGGGACACCCCAAGGCCTCCCTTTGATCTCTGTCATAAACGTGTCGATACACCGTCTCGGTTCCGCCAGGTGATGCTGTTCACACCGGTGTCCAGCGACTTGGCCCAAGCCAACATGAAGGCCATGAAGGAGTCCCAGACAACCAACAGACCCATCCTCAGGAAGGCTTCGTCCCTCGCGGCCCCGCAGTTTGTCGATGAGATCAGGCAAGGACTAAATAGAAATATGAATAACTTGTGAAGTCTCACCACAACCTTGGAGGGCCCCATTTTACCGTTGAACGTGTTCATTCCCGAACTTAACCTACCATTTACAGTCAAGTCACCGACAAACTCCCCTCTGATATTCCAACTGTTGTTAACCACAGTCCAATTGTCATAGGAATGGTCTTTTAGAAAATACAAACATATTATTGTTGGTATGATCAACATTGATAACATTACACTATATTATTACTATTGTTATTTTACCGCCTCTTTGGCCTAATGGTCAGAGGTCCTGGGTTCAATCCCTGGCCTTTACAGATTTTTCTCTGAAGCATTGTGTCTGGAACGAGGTCAACTCAGCCTCGTTAGGACAAATGAGATACTACTTGAATAAAGTAGCGTCTCTGGAAAAGAAAACTGAGGTTAACGGCCAGAGGGCTCTTTTTGCTAACCACACAATGCCTTGTCTCGGTAAATGTTGGCACTATATTCACCAACATGTGGTGGCTGTACATTCGGTGTGGCTCTGAGATTGTGACTAAAGTGTGACTCCCCGCAGATGGATGAAGCTGCGCAAGATCGACCTGCTCACCGCCGATGGTCTCCCTCCCCTTCCCATGCAGATATCGTGGGTGAGGGACGGTATACTGGTGGTGGGGATGGACAGCGAGATGCACGTCTACTCGCAGTGGAAGCCTGACAGTGAGTCAGCACAGGGATCGCAAGTTACAGTCCCCTGACACTCTTACCACAAACTCTTTAACATTTTCAATTTACCTAGAATTTTCTTTTTTGCACCGCGTCTTACTACCCGTTCGGGTTATACGCTTATATACTAATTACACTGATGAGTTAAAGATTTATAAGGTTTAATTGAGATAAAGTGTACCTATATTTGCGTGTAAGGAGAGGGGAAAACCGTTTAGGTAAAACTACCTCAGTGCACCCAACCGGGATCGACCCGATTTCCACGTCTTCAGCATTCTAGTTTTAACACAAGAGTAGTGCGTTAGATCATGCGGACATCTAAGCGAGTCATGTTTTAAATAAGTTAATTTTCTTTAATATCATTCAATAGCAAACAGTCTTCCAATATTTCCTTTTATTAAATAAAATGATAGCTTGTTACACCTTTATTAAATTTAATCAAAACTCTGAATTTGTAAGATGAAAACATTTTTCTAAAAAGAACAACAAAGTTTTTATGGCTCACGCGTAGATCTACTATGGCAATTTAACTTGATATATTTCTTTAACAAATATTGCTCCAACTTGAAGTGGTACATATCCCTAACTTCTACACATTCACTTGTGTGAAATAGTTTGGTTTCTGTCGTCATAAAGAGTTTTATCAACTTCAAAGCTACCCACGTCGGTGGCCGCATGGTCTAAGGCACTACTCTCGCAATAGACTAGACTGCCGATGAGAGGAAGACCGTGATTTGATCCCAGTCAGGTGTACTTAGGGTGGTTTTTACTAAATAGTTTCCCCACTTTATCCAGGCAAATGTTGGTACACTTCTCTAAATTCAACCTTCCTAATTCTTAACTCATTAGTCTAATTAGTACATAAACATGTAACCCAATCAGTTAGTAAAATGCGGTGCTTAAAAAAAATCAAGGCTATCTCGAAATAAAAAATGATTTTTTTTCAAAATTGGGCAACGGTCACTGAAGGAGTGAATTGAATTATAGATAACTTATTTACTTTGAATATTTAAAGTTATTACTACACTAATACCAACTGTATGCATGAAAAAGATACAAACCTGCACGATTGGGACTAAATGTTAGGTCCTTTAGTCTGGTTTGTCTATGACACGAGGTCAGGGTTTGAATTCTAGCTAAGTGAACTGAAGGCTATATAGTTTCTCACCCTTTATCCACACAAATGTGGGTACATTTTCATTAAATTCTACCGTCCTCATTCCCTAGTCAAATAGTTTGATTAAATGTGTAGATGAGTAGTAATATTAGGAATAAGAACAAATAAGAGCGATGTAAAAAGTGGTTTTCCTTAAAAACCGAGCAAAGGGTAAATTATAAGTTTTACCGTTTACTGTGTATAATTTAAAATTGCTAAAACCTTTGACTTACACCTTCCCACACTTTAGTTTTTTTCATTTTCTCTTCCTCTGTTTTTTTTTTTAATTCCTGAAGAGAAACAACAAAGAAAAAGCAAATTAAATTTGTAAACAACAATGTAGAAAGTTTCAGGAGGAAAAGTGAAAACTTGTTACTTAGTAGTTGGTTGCTTGTCTGTTTGCTAGTTAACAAGTTACGAGAGAGAGGGTTGGCCCTGCTGCACCAGGAATCTGATGAAGTTCAGGACACGAGGAACCTTCGAGATGAGGACTTGAGGACACTTGCTCAGGTGAGGATTTCGGTTGCTAAGTTGAATGAGAGTTACATTTGTTTTTAAACACCACTCACCATAAAAAAAAAGGGTTAATTTTGTTGATTTAAATGTAAATTAATGATGGCAAAATTCCATACAAATTTGTAAAAGATGTGTTCAAACAGGCTCTAGTCACAGGGGAACATTTAAATATAACAAGAAGAAAATACCTTTTGAATAAGAGTCGATTTACTTTCAGTTTTAACAACTATCAAACTCGATCTTTGTGATTGTCCTTTGAATTTCCCCCATTTTTTATATCTAATTACTTGTCCATACCATCTCATCAGGTTATTCAAAAATAAATATTTTACTACCAACTTTTCATACCAAAATCCAACTTTTCATCAAACAAAATCCAATCATTTTACTAACCACGAAAATGAGGTCCTAACGATACAGGCTGAAGTCTTGTCTTGTCTCTTGGGAGGGTCTGAATGAATCAAAAAGAGGTAAAATATACAATCCCTTTGATATTCGAGGTTGTTTTGAAAGTTTTTGTTTGCCACCTCTTTCAGGAAACCTCCCAGCGCCGCCTCGCCACTGTAAGCTCCATGCCACACCTGTCTCGTGTCAGCTCTATAAACCTCACCATGCTGGACAGCAAGAAGAAACGAGGTAGATTTACAACACGCTGTGTTTATTGATAGCTGTCGTTATACATGTAGAGAGAGTTAGTTATACCAACTGAACAATCTGGCATCGAGAAGTGGACTCTATAGAAATAGAACAGTGAAAGACTCACCTGAAGAAGATTGCTTTATTAAATGACAAGTTAGTCGGCTTTCTATTATCCCCATGGTTAATATTTATCAACCTCCCACACTAATGAACCACTAACAGTTAGGACAACAAATACACCAACACAACAAAACTAGGATGAGCACTTAACAAACAAACAAACTTGTTACTTCTTGGAGAGTCATAAACCAACTGTCAGTAATGGCAAATAAATGGAGGGAGGGAAATCCGCCTGTCCAATCAGTAGAGAGGAAGTACCAACATGTGCTCTGCTGACTGCCACGGACTAAACCAACATTGTTTGTGGAACAAATGAGACTATTGAAAGGACAACTAGGGGCACTACCTTAGACGACGAGGCACTAACCTAGACGATGAGGCACTAACCTAGACGATGAGGCACTACAAATTTCATTATCGGGGGGGCTTAAAGATGTAAATATTTCTGTAATTTTTCTTTTTTCTAATTGGAAATTTTGAGGGTTGTTTTTAAGTTGAAACATTTGTTTGTATTCTGAATGTCAAGTAGTAAGCTGGTTTTTAAATGTAGCCTATTCATAACACACACCTTAATTGGTTTTGAGCTTTTATCCAAATCTTGATTGGGGTATGTCAATATGCCACACTTGCCCCTTGCCCCCCCCCCCCCCCTCTGGGTACACCACTGACTTTGGGCATGACGGACACCGCAGCATGAAGCCCATCTGCCCTGTACATATGTTGTTAGTTTTATCTGTTCCCCTGTTTTTGTTAGTTATCTTTCAAACATTTCTTCTTCTCTGTGTCTCTTTCTTCCCTGTGTTTAGGAGGTTCGTTAATGAAGTCTGAAATAGATACAGCTCGACTCTTAACATCACACTCTGGTGTTTATGTGGGGTCTTGTACGTAACTGTCGACATTACGTGTGTCTTGCATGGCTTTTAGATCCGTCCTTGTCTTTAGTAAGATGACATTACCGGTGTCTTGCATGGCTTTTAGATCCGTCCGTGTCTTTAGTAAGATGACATTACTTGTGTCTAGCATGGCTTTTAGATCCGTCCTTGTCTTTAGTAAGATTACATTACCGGTGTCTAGCATGGCTTTTAGATCCGTCCTTGTCTTTAGTAAGATGACATTACTTGTGTCTGGCATGGCTTTTAGATCCGTCCTTGTCTTTAGTAAGATGACATTACCGGTGTCTCGCATGGCTTTTAGATCCGTCCTTGTCTTTAGTAAGATGACATTACTTGTGTCTAGCATGGCTTTTAGATCCGTCCTTGTCTTTAGTAAGATGACATTATTGGTGTTTTGCATGGCTTTTAGATCCGTCCTTGTCTTTAGTAAGATGACATTACTTGTGTCTAGCATGGCTTTTAGATCCGTCCTTGTCTTTAGTAAGATGACATTACTTGTGTCTAGCATGGCTTTTAGATCCGTCCTTGTCTTTAGTAAGATGACATTATTGGTGTTTCGCATGGCTTTTAGATCCGTCCTTGTCTTTAGTAAGATGACATTACTTGTGTCTAGCATGGCTTTTAGATCCGTCCTTGTCTTTAGTAAGATGACATTACCAGTGTCTAGCATGGCTTTTAGATCCGTCCTTGTCTTTAGTAAGATGACATTACTTGTGTCTGGCATGGCTTTTAGATCCGTCCTTGTCTTTAGTAAGATGACATTACCAGTGTCTAGCATGGCTTTTAGATCCGTCCTTGTCTTTAGTAAGATGACATTACTTGTGTTTCGCATGGCTTTTAGATCCGTCCTTGTCTTTAGTAAGATGACATTACCGGTGTTTCGCATGGCTTTTAGATCCGTCCTTGTCTTTAGTAAGATGACATTACTTGTGTCTGGCATGGCTTTTAGATCTTTCCTTCCTGTGAAAGGAACAAACAACATAAAGGACAAACATAGGAAATGTACATTGGATACGGATATATAAAATATCTCTAGTAGGAAAACCTCTTCCTTTTCATTTTCCTCCCTTTTGTGATTTTGGGTGTCCTATTTTAGGAAGTTGCCTTGCGCTTTTTACACTCCCTCCTGATGATTTCCGAAAGAATTAAACCTAAGTCTGGCGGTAAAGATATATTTTCTTCAAGCGACAGTCATTGCTTCTTTGTCCAATGGCAGCAATGTAAAGTGAACTGTGTTCTTTTCATTGTAAAGCCATATTGTGTTTGTCTCCTTTTATATGTTTCTATCCACCTATCCTGTACCTTCTTCCAAATACATAAAGTGAAAAGAGGTTTTCCTTAGAGAGAGATTTTTTTTAAATATTCACTAGACTCTCAATGTCGCCATCTTCCTTCTTTTGTTGTAGAGTTTGTATTGTCTAGGTCAAGGCATGCATTAATCCAACCGCTGTCACTAGAACATTGGCAACAAACGGACAGGTGTAAAGATCTAAACAGCTAACTATTCCTTAACATGATTACTGCATATATGGCCAGTTGCATATTTTATAACATATTTTATTTTCAATTCAGCACTGAATTGTTCTATTCTTGACTGACAAATCAAATGTTTGAAACTATCTGAGGACTGGGAATACACATTTTAATCTTGAGTCTATGTCTTTAATTAGAAGCCATTTTGAAGGCTCAGTAATTTAAAATTTGTTGTATTGTGCTATTTTTCTGTCTAAATTTCCGATAGTAAATTGAACTGGCGATCGGTAAATTTAAACGGTAAAATAACTATTAATTTATTGATCACAACAGAAAATTGCTCAATTCTGAATTTTGCCGCTTTGTTGAAATGTCAGGACTACCAATAATCTAGGTATTAAAAATTGTAATATTAGGATCTATTCTTGATTGTTTTGATACCAGTAAGTATCGAGGGATGACATTTTTAAATAATGTATTTATCCAACACAAACCTGTCTTGTTTGTGTTTTGAGAAGCTCGACTCAAATAAAAACGACAAACTCCTATAAAGAGTGTGAGAGCAAACCACTAATGAACCGATGACTTGTCCCAGGCGCCATTGTACAAGCAGACCAGATCAGCTCGGCAGACTATATGACAGACTATGGTCTGTTTGAGGCGAGCCGCATCGCGTGCCCGGTGCTGCCGCAGTATCACCCTAAGCAACTGATGGAGCTGCTCAACTCGGGCAAGATACGCTGGGTCAAAGCCATCCTGGCACATCTAGTCAGGTGACATGTCCTTGGGACTGTTCTGTTATGTACACTCTGTTTAGCTTGAAACATACCACGGCCATATCTTATAAGCTGCGCCATAGTATAAATAAACAAGGTAAGCTAGCTACCCTTCAGGTTAAGTGAAGGCTAACTGACATACATTTGTGGTAATTTTATAACATTTTGATAAAGGGACTTATTTTATCAATTTTGAATTAAATCAGTATATTTTTACAAAATTGCTTTTTTATTATATTTTATTGCTTGGAGCTATATGAATAAGCAAACATTTGTTTTTTGTTTAACTTAAAGAACATTTTATAAACTATTTTCAGGAATATTTAATATATTTGATTTGACTGTACTTCGAAATGAAAAGTGATCTTAACGCACCCCAAATAAATTCCACTCAAAATCATAAATTACAAATATTTGTCTTAATTTTATTATAAATTATTCAAAATATATATTTTTTTTCAAATTGAAATAGAGTATTTTTTATTTGACCTCGAATCTTAAATGAATCACATTTTAACACTGTACAGAGATTAATTAAAATGCCTTTAACTTAAAAATTAAATTGTAAAAATAAAAATGTTTTACAATTTATTTTATAATAGTTTCAACATCGAGGTTATTAAGGACTTGATATGAGAGGTCAAGATTCAGTGATTTACTTATAGAAAATGCACCCGCATCAACGCAGAGAGAGGATGGTAAAATAACACTCATTGCACCCGATGGAGATTCAAACCCTGATCTCCCTGTCACGAGCCATGGAGTGTAGAATGTTTTGGTTCCAAACTGGAGCCAGGATGTCATTGTTTGTTCCCTCAACAGGTGCATCTCGGGGACATGCTCTGTGCGACAAGGGACGTTCCAGTCGGGCACGGACGAGGAGAGTTTGGTACGACAGAGAGGCTGGTCACGCTCGCGCACTCTCTCTGTCAGCTACGTTGGGGCAGGTCAGTCACACTAGTCTCCCTCGTGTCACCCTGGGGGACCGAGAGATTTCATTCTCTGGCACTGGACAGAGAGAACACATTCCATGCTGAACAGAGATAACACAGTTCACACTCCACGCTGAACATAGATAACACAGTTCACACTCCACGTGAACATAGATAACACAGTTTCACACTCCACGCTAACATAGATAAACACAGTTCACACTCCACGCTGAACATAGATAACACAGTTCACACTCCACGCTGAACATAGATAACACAGTTCACACTCCAGCTGAACAGAGATAACACAGTTCACACTCCACGCTGAACAGAGATAACACAGTTTCACACTCCACGCTGAACATAGATAACACAGTTCACACTCCACGCTGAACAGAGAGAACACAGTTCACACTCCCGTTGAACATAGATAACACAGTTCACACTCCACGTTGAACATAGATAACACATTCACACCAAACAGTTCACACTCCACGCTGACAGAGATAACACAGTTCACACTCTACGCTGAACAGAGATAACACAGTTCACACTCTACGCTGAACAGATATAACACAGTTCACACTCTACGCTGAACAGAGAAAACACAGTTCACACTCTATGCTGAACAGAGAGAACACAATTCACACTTTAAAGATTTGTTTGAACTCATTGTTACAACCATTTGTATGGGGGGATGTACAGAATTTTAGCCATATTCTTTCTACTTGTCGTGTCATACTACTTAAAAATAAAGGGTTTCTTAGCACCACATTTTATTACCTGGTTGGTTAATACACTTATGTACTAATTACACTTATGTACTAATTACACTAATACTTTTAGAGATTAGGTTGATGATATTTATAGGAAGTGTACTTGCATTTGTGTGGAGGGAGAATGGAAAACTGTTTTGGGAAAAAAAATACCTCGGTACACTTGATCGAGATTCGAACCTCAATCTCCCCGCAGTCTAGTCTACTGCGAGAGTAGCGCGTTAGACCATGTGGCCACCCAAGCAGGTTGATTTTCTCACTATTTTCAACCTGAGGGGAAGATTTTATTCACAAACACTTTACTTTATGACACTTCCCGCAGGTACAACTAGTCCCCTGGAGCAGAGGGGCTCCACCACTGCGATCCCCGAGGAGCTGACCCTGGACTATGCTGAGATCACATCCATACCCCCTCTTCCCCTGTGGACCCTCCTAGCGGCCGACAAGGAGACCACAGGCATCAGCGTACAGATGTGCGATGATCACCAGGTACACAACTAGTAACACTCACAAGGGTCGGGGGATATTAGAGTTGAGTTCTAGTTGTGTTTCAAACATGGACAGTGAATGTAAGAGAGACCAGGAGAGCATGTTAGGAGAAACAGAATTAGGAATGAAGTTATCCAGGAAAGAATAGGAGAAACAGGAGTACATGAGATAGTAGAGAGATGGGAGGAGCAGATAACAGCAGCAAGTGTTCAAGAGAGGAGAATAATGGAAGAAATTAAAGGAAGAGGCATTTTAATAAACTGGCCCGGCCCTAGACTGGAAACATTTGATGGTGATGATGATGGTGATGATGGTGATTGTGATTGTGATGGTGAGGATGGTGATGATAAGGGTGGGGATGGTGATGATAAGGATGGTGATGGTGATGATAAGGATGGTGATGATGAGGGTGATGATGAGGTGATGATGAGGGTGATGATGAGGGTGATGATAAGGATGATGAGGGTGGTGAGGATGGTGATGGTGTGATAAGGATGGTGATGGTGATGGTGAGGATGGTGATGGTGATGATGAGGGTGATGATGAGGGTGATGATAAGGATGATGAGGGTGGTGAGGATGGTGATGGTGATGATAAGGATGGTGATGGTGATGATGAGGATGGTGATGATGGTGATGATGAGGGTGATGATAAGGATGATGAGGGTGGTGAGGATGGTGATGGTGATGATAAGGATGATGAGGGTGGTGAGGATGGTGATGGTGGTGAGGATGTTGAAGATGGTGATTGTGATGGTGAGGATGGTGATGGTGATGTTGGTGATGGTGATGTTGTTGATGGTGGGGATGGTGATGATAAGGATGGTGATGATGAGGATGGTGATGATAAGGATGGTGATGGTGATGGTGAGGATGGTGATGGTGATGATGATTCGACTTAGAGTATTTCATATTTTCTATTTGGGTTCACTTTGTATTGTAAAAGTGTGCTTGTATTGTTTGAAGTACTTGAGTAGTTTGTGCACAGTTGTTGTTGTTGTTGTGTTTGTAGGACTACAACGAACTGTTCAACGGAACGATCGGGGCAGGTGACCAGTCCCTGGATGATATCCTGGAGGATGAACCTAACTCTCCTGGACGCAGGCACGACCGTAGACCGTCGGTCAACAACGAGAGACAGGGTCTGTCGCACTTTGGACCCAGACAGGTGAGCGATCGTCCTCGTGTGTTATTTGTAGATCAGTCGGAGTCGCGAACCGACGTCAAGCACCGATAGAGGGAGGATTAACTGGGGATGGGATCATCCGGATTAAGGAAGGAAAAGATAGCCCTTAAAGACCAATAGACTTAATACACATGTAATTGGAAAATTGAATGATATAGGTAGGGCTAGTGTGACTAAATAAAAACAATTCATTGTAGAACCTTTATTTGATAACTATTAAACAACAAGACATATTTTATTCATCAATAGAAGACCTGAAGCTACTGTTATTTGAAATAATACTGCAGGTATAAATTATTATTATTAGCACCGCGTCTTACTACCCGTTCGGGTTATACGCACTTACGCTAATGTGCAATGGTAGGGTGATTGTGAGATGAAATGGAGGACCTACAGTTTAACGTGGGATCCGAACCACGGTGGAGGCCTGGCATTCCTCACATTCACAAGTTGTGATTAATACACATCTTGTCGGAGGTGAAGGAAGGGTTTGGTAATCAGATAAATCTGTCTATTGAGAGTGTCGCCTTAGTCCATGCGGCCACCAAAGCAGGCTATCATTACGTTATGTTTGCACGGAGCTTTAAAAGGGTGCACTGTAGAGACCAGTGCGGATGTTTCCATGCTCCAGGGACGCCTGCTGTCTCGTCTCCTGACTCATACGCACTTGCCAGGGCTGTCCAGTCTAGACCAGATGCATCTGTTGGCGCTGGCCGACACAGTCTCCACCTGTAACACGGACTTTGCCGAGAGATTTGCCATTGACGCTGCAAAGAACGCCATCGCCAAGGAGAACCTGTCTGGCATGCCCGAGGGCGAGGATATGTCTACTGGTGAGACGCAGGGAGGGTTTTAAATAATGGAAACTCAAGTTTAGGTTTAGTAGCTCTTTGAACTTGACTCGGTCATTTCTAGTACTTTCGAGCTCTCGGTTTGATCTAAACATACAAATTTAAGACATCACCCCATAGTTCATAGCGAACAGTCCCCCTCAATATTTCCTTTTGTTTGATTATTATATATATATATAACTTATCCAACTTTACATCCATCAGTGTTGCCAACCTGTGGTCACTTTTTGATTCAAACTGTATATTTTCCCGCTATCGGCTGGCTAGGCCTGTCGTAGATTCATATGTCTTTAATATAATTTAAGACCAGAACAGGCACAACATCCAGTAGCTGGCTGTTAATTTATCACTTTGAAAAGTGTATCGAACTCGGGACCCTTGGCTCACTAGACAAACACGCTACCGACTGAGCTACAGTGTGGTATTGTAGTGCAAATATTGTTCTCTATCAGGGGTCGGCAATTTTCAGATGAAATCATAATAAAACAATATTGTCATTAAAAGTCAATCTCTGAATCACTTAAACTCTAAAATGTATCAAATACTTTCAAACAATATTTCAGTGTGATCAAAATAACCTTGGTCGGCCATAATCGGTAATGTTACAAGAAAATTTAATAGCTTAGTATGAAAATGTAAATTTTATTTAATATTTGTTTTTTCCTACAAGGATATGAGGTATGGGCAAAAAAGAAAAATTAAAATTATAGGAAGAAACATTGGCTTGATTGTGGGAAGTTTGATATGTTTATAAATAGTTGGGTCAAATTCTACTATTTTACGAATCTCGATCTTGAATCCAAATCTTATAAAAAAAATTATGAAGATAAGAATAAATATAAATATAATAGAATAAAATAGAAATAGTAACTAAATGTTAACATTCATTATAGCATTCATACATTCAGTTAAGTGTTAAATTACTGGTCTGGGGCCTGGTTGTTGAATTCATCCTAAAATTATAATTGGCTCTGAATCACCAATAAGCGGTTTTAGAGCTATAAAACAAATTTCACTTGAAAAATTGATTTTTTTTTTTTAGGATTCTATACTTGAATCTAAAATCTTTACGATTCATTGAATGCCAATAAGAATTCGAGGTTTGCATCCCTATTGGGGTAGGGTTGATCGGGCCCAAAAAAACTTTCTCAAGTTCTGCTCTCTATTACTCAAACCCCAATAAAACTCTGTTTGAGCTGAACTAGAAATGAAACATGCCTCCCCGCACACGTACGATTGTCCTGCTAAGTAGAGCGTACTTGATAGATACTCGTGTCTTGCTCCAGACTCTCTAGACGACTGCGGCCTCAGGTTCCTGATGGCCATGAAACATTACAACTATCTCCTGCGTTGCCTTCCCATCGCCCAGCGAACACACTTCCAGCGCCAAGGCATGGGCACCAACAACGTTGTCTGGGCCTTCCACTCGGAGAGCGAGGAGGAGCTGTTGGGGCTCATACCCTCCTACGCCAAGGGTAGCCCCAAGTGGGCTGTGCTCAAGGAGCTGGGTGTAGGCTGGTGGCTTCGGAACCACTCTCTGCTCAAGACCTGTATTGAGAAGGTAACAGCCGACACCATTTCATTGGTCTTGAACCTGAAATTCTCTCGAGTCCTCGAATCTCAAATAAACTAAGGATTCGTGGGTTCCGTCCCTGATAATTATATTTGAGAGGTTTCATTTGATTGCAGGTGGCGAAAGCATCGTACTTGGTAAACGAGGATCCCATGGATGCGGCCATCTTTTATCTGGCCATGAAGAAGAAGAGCTTGGTTTGGGGACTGTACCGCTCGAAAAGGGACGAACGCATGACCCACTTCTTCGCCAACAACTTCTCAGAGGACCGGTGGCGCAAGGCGGCGCTCAAGAACGCCTATGCACTGCTGGGAAAGCAGAGGTTTGAGCACGCGGCCGCCTTCTTTCTTCTGGCCGGGGCGCTTCGCGACGCTATAGAGGTGGGTTAGACGAAACACTGAACAAGTATATTTAGTTAAGCTAGAGAACCTGGGTGAAATACACTTTTTATTGGATCAGAATGTTCATATCCATTATAAATCATCATCTCATCAACTGTTTCTATCCTTCCACCACTCTTCCTCCTTTACTTGCTTCCATTCCTTTCCAATCACACACTTTTTGTTATCTGCTCCTCCCATTTCTTTCTTGGCCTCTCTTGTGGTCTTTTCCTTACATACTTCATTTCCAACATATTCTTGGCATCTTCTCTTTCTCCATCCTCATGACATGTCCATACCATCTCAGCTTGCTTCCTCTACTATCTCATGTACTCCAACATTCTCATTACATGCCCATACCATCTCATCTTACTTCCTCTACTATCTCATGTACTCCAACATCCTCATTACATGTCCATACCATCTCAGTCTTGCTTCCTCTACTATCTCATGTACTCTAACATCCTCATTACATGTCCATACCATCTCAACCTTGCTTCCTCTACTATCTCATGTACTCAAACATCCTCATTACATGTCCATACCATCTCAGTCTTGCTTCCTCTACTATCTCATGTACTCAAACATCCTCATTACATGTCCATACCATCTCAGTCTTGCTTCCTCTACTATCTCATGTACTCTAACATCCTCATTACATGTCCATACCATCTCAGTCTTGCTTCCTCTACTATCTCATGTACTCTAACATCCTCATTACATGTCCATACCATCTCACCTTGCTTCCTCTACTATCTCATGTACTCTAACATCCTCATTACATGTCCATACCATCTCACCCTTGCTTCCTCTACTATCTCATGTACTCTAACATCCTCATTACATGTCCATACCATCTCACCCTTGCTTCCTCTATTATCTCATGTACTCCAACATCCTCATTACATGTCCATACCATCTCAGTCTTGCTTCCTTTACTATCTCATGTACTCTAACATCCTCATTACATGTCCATACCATCTCAGTCTTGCTTCCTCTACTATCTCATGTACTCAACATCCTCATTACATGTCCATACCATCTCAGTCTTGCTTCCTCTACTATCTCATGTACTCCAACAATCCTCATTACATGTCCATACCATCTCAGTCTTGCTTCCTCTACTATCTCATGTACTCAAACATCCTCATTACATGTCCATACCATCTCAGTCTTGCTTCCTCTACTATCTCATGTACTCTAACATCCTCATTACATGTCCATACCATCTCAGTCTTGCTTCCTCTACTATCTCATGTACTTCTACTCAGCTTCATTCCTAATCCTGTATCTCCTTGGTGACAGCTAACATGCTCTCCTTGTCTCTCTTACATTCATTGTCCATGTTTCTCTCGTATGTATGACAACGGGTATAAAGTACGCCCTGTACAACACTTGAAGGGCACGTCTCTTACACACCTGTATATAATGTACCCCACATGTGTTTCAGGTGTGCCTGGACAAGTTAGAGGACTTCCAGCTCGCGATGGTGATTGCTCGACTGTACGAGGGGGAGTTGGACTCGACTCCAGCCAGTCTCAAGAGACTGCTCTACGAGGTAACACTACACTTGTACACTCGTACACTTGTGTACGGATGTTCATTTTAAACACAACTAAACTACCGAGGCGCAAACTTGAGACAAATTTATGAAATATTCTTGAAGCCAAATTGAAGTTATGATATTTTTATTATCTATTTTATGCTTGACATGATAAATTTATTTATTTATATGATTTATACACTTGGTTCAAATATAATGTTTTATTGCACAATTGTTTGTGATATTTCATTCTAATCTGATAAACCAATCTATTATCACAACATGCAATTAAATTGCTAAATATTTTCTAGTAATAATATTGATTTGTTTGTTACATAAATATTCGCACTGGCAAAATTAACCATAAAATAACTATTTTTTTTATTGACGAGGCTTCATAATTGTCGAAGCCATGTGAAAGTTTCCAAGTTTCGCACACTCGTAGTTTTAATATTCACTCACTAAATATTTAAAGTGGTCAAAATGCCTCTTGTGTGAAAATATTTTTCAATTAATTAGTACAATTTAGAGTAAAGTTTTGTTTGTCTTTGTTTTTATGTGTCAGGAGATCCTTGGTTGTAACAAAGACGGGGAGAACCAGGACCTGTCACGGGCCCACCCAGACCCATTCCTGCGCTCCATGACCCTGTGGATCCTCAAGGATCACACGGGGAGTCTCAACACACTGCTGCAGTCAAACACGGGCTCCATGCACCCGCAATACTGTGACGACGAAAAGGGAGACGGACCAGCAGGTGAGTCAAATATACGCCTGCAATACTGTGACAACGACAAGGGAGGTGGACCAGCAGGTGAATCAAATATACATCCGCAATACTGTGACAACGACAAGGGAGACGGACCAGCAGGTGAATCAAATATACATCCGCAATACTGTGACAACGAAAAGGGAGACGGACCAGCAGGTGAGTCAAATATTGGCCCGCAATACTGTGACGACGACAAGGGAGAGGGCCAGCAGGTGAGTCAAATATTGGCCCGCAATACTGTGACGACGACAAGGGAGACGGACCAGCAGGTGAGTCAAATATTGGCCCGCAATACTGTGACGACGACAAGGGAGACGGACCAGCAGGTGAGTCAAACATTGGCCCGCAATACTGTGACGTGAGTCAAACACACACTCGCAATACTGTGACGATGACAAGGGAGACGGACCAGCAGGTGAGTCAAACATTGGCCTGCATTACTGTGACGACGAAAAGGGAAGTGGACCAGCAGGTGAGAAGTTAGCTGCACTGCTAACATTAGTAAGAAAATTATAGTAAAAACCTTATCTGACTTACTAGAATATGTTTCTGTTGAGTGTGGGCCTCGCCATTTCATCCTTTGCCTCGTAGCATTATTCAAAACTAAATTCACAATTTTGTTCACTCTTGAAAAATGTATTTCTAAATGTAAATCAGTTCTCTGACATGCTAGAGGGTTGTTTCCACAGCCAACCCGAATGTGTTCAACTTCTACGTGTACCTGCGCACTCACCCACTACTCATCAGACAGTACATTGCGTCTACAGCGCAAGACAAGAGGAAGGCACACACCGTCGTGTTGGCGGGGTTCAGCTATGGCGGGGACACTAAAGCTGCCAACCGGACAAACAGGTACTTGCGCTAAGGATGTCAAATTCCATCTCGATACTGTCAATTCATAGTGGTATCAAAAGAATCGATCTTAATATCATGATTTCCACTGCTTGGTTTCTTAACTCTCATGGCCCAGAACACTTTTGATATTCAAACAAAACAGCAATATCTAGACTCTAATTACGGTCATTGAGACCATTACTAGTATTTTAGTAGGGATGGAACCCTCAAATCTTTAAGGATATTCAAGATTCGAGAAAATCTCTGATTAAAGACTCATATCCTTAATTTCCCCCCCACCCTGCATGTTGCGAGACTAGAGCCGACAGCTAGACGTGAGCTAGCAGAGTCGTCGTGACTGACCCAATGGATGACTATAAGATCGTCGTACGTCAACTGGCCATAGTAACTAAAGTAAGTCGTCGTGACTGGCCATAGCTAAGAGTCGTCGTGACTGGCCATAGCTAAGAGTCGTCGTGACTGGCCATAGCAATCTACAGAGTCGTTGTGACTGACACATATTATTCTTGTTGTCAGCTGATGCTGGAGGACTCTAATCACTCCGCTAGAGAGGCAACTGTACTTCACGACAGCCCACGCCACTTCAAGGCTGGCTGCCCTGCTCTGGCCCTCGAGGTGCTGTCCAAACTTCCTGGGAAGGTCATGGACCCCACAGGAGAAGACTCGCCAAGTAAGCCTAACATTTGGTCCTCACCTTTATCCACCGGTTAGTTGTACAGACCAAGAACCTCAATCACAAGGCTTAACTCCAACTCTTTACTAGTTGGCTGAACTTTGCAGGAAACTTGGGTCGCTATTGGTTAGTCGGCTCTCTAAAGAAAACCTCTTTTGCTCTTTGAGCTACATTTTGTTATTTTGGAAGACTGTACAGGAAACTTGGATAGCAACACAATAAAGAGAGGAACACTTTCATTCAGTCCAGAAGCAGATCTACACTATAGGCCCACAAGGTCTTGATATTTTGTTTTTAATAATCACGTTTAAAAATGATTGACCTACATTATATGAAATAGTTCAAGTTAAAGTCAGAACGACGAACATTTCTTTTTAAATAACTGTACTTTGCACTCGCTTTGTAACTGACTTCAGTAGTCTCCCCTTCTTCATAATGTTAACTCAAGCTACTGTAGCATGCCTGTATCTTTTCTCGAATACTAACTTCCACCCCCCAACACCTCTTTCCTTCGAAACCTTCTAAAGCCCTTGACAATTTTTCCTAGGGGCACTATAATTTTAGATCCACCATTGGTCACGTAACAACTCAGTAGAGGCTATTTTTAAATTTTTTAGTTTGTCTTGTCATAAATGTAGCATTACTAAATGAGTGATTGGTTGGCAGGTTTGTTGAACAGTCCGACCAAGGCTCGAGTTCAGGATCTGCAGATAGACACTGGTATTCTGGCTTGGGAGAATGATAGCACAGCCACTGCCCCTTCCAGGAGCAACGGTGAGTATTACACTCTTTACAAGGACTGGTCCATCCTTTACATCTCAGGCTGAATCATATTTATTATTTATTTTAGGTATTTAAAATGTACTTTATGCACCGATTGATTACTGTATATCTTCAATTCTAAGAAGCCATCAATTGTATGACACACCTTAATTTTTCAGTATCACCAACAGAAAAAAAGCAAAAAAAAAGCAATCTTAAATCTAAGAAATATTTTGATTACAGAATTCACTTCACTAACAACACAATACAAACAGTACCTTATTTATCAATAGGTGGTATCACTTCCTTCTGAATCAATATTAGTCTGATTCTTCTATGTCATCGATATCTGCATCTGAATCAATATCAGAGTCGATTTCATCTTCAGTCTGATTCTTCTGAGCCATAGTTCAAAGTGCGGGGTAAATGAAAAGAACTGTGATTCTAAGACACCATCGATTCTAAGACGCACCCCGTTTTCATAGATGTTTAAATTGCATAAAATGTGTCTCTTAGAATCGAAGATATATGGTGTATTAACACATGAGAATGTTCTATGAGCGAGAGCAAAAGGGCCTACCAATTTTCCTGGGAAAACTATTTTCACATACTTTCCAGGGTTCTTTTACAGCCACAATCAAGTGGAACAGACGGCTTTTCTTCCCTTATCAAGGAAGTTGGGCTAAAGATTGTTATCACTCAATAAAAACGCGTCGGTCCCGGCTGGGTTTGAACCCAAAAATATCGGGTCCTGAGGCGAGTACTTTATCCCAAGACCACCGAGGTCGACTGAATCAAATCATACAAAATATTCCCGAAGCTGAATCAAAGATCGTGATTTTTTTATCATTTTATGTTGGCTAAACATTTATTATTGTTTAGATTTATATAGCTATAGACACTAAATATAATTTACATAATGTTTGATTTAACAAAAACTGTTAACCTGTTTTCACCTTAGGCTGAACATTAATCAGTAATTTGAATGATGACAACTGAACATAAGTGTGTATTTTAGCCTTCAATATTTTACTAGTTCATTTTCTAAGTTAATCAAACAAATATCTTTTTTTTAATGAAATCAAAGCTTACAAATATCATAAGGAAAGTCAAGATTTTCAAAGCTTAGCACATCCGTAATTTCAAATTAAAAGTCTAGGAGCCACCCTGGTCTTGAGGGAACCTACCCCGTATTTAACCAGCTCTTATTGGCGAAGCTTCACAATCGTTGAATTTATAATCTTTTTTCGAAGAGTAGTTGAAGCTTTACACACCCTTATTGTTTGTTAGTATTCATAAATACAGCGTCTTTGTTTGACACAAGTGAAACTTAGATTTCATTGATGTTTTAAGATTAGATTTTATGTTTGGGGACTGAATATACACAGCAAACAATTTTTTTTATATCTATTACTGTTTCCAGCCTGTGGTCATTTTATTATTCAAGCCATATATTTCCCACTACCAGCTGGCTAGGCCTGTCATAGCTTCATGTGCCTTATAAATTAACTTAAGGCTAGGACAGGCACGACATCTAGTTCCTGGCAGTAAATTTATCACTGTCAAGGGTAAACCGATGTTTTAACAATGATGCATTTTTCGGACATGCTGGAATTTGAACCTGTGACCGTTAGCTCACTAGACAGACATGCTACCAACTGAGCTAAGTACATTTGGCCAATAAATCAATGTCTGGACCACCTTCCTGCTCCCGAAACGCCGGCAAAATGCTGTTTAAATGTTGAGTCTCCATTCCACTATAAAGGAAACACAGCTGAGGGACAAACCAAGGGATAGGAGGATGAAGGGTAGTTGTAATTCATACATATTAAAAGTTTTGGGTTCTCTTCTGTGTTTGGCGTTTGTATTTAAGATGTATGGTTTTCGTGTATTGAATCTCCACTGCAACTCCAATCCGCTGGAATAAGCGCGCTGTATCACTTGGTTAATACGCATAAGCAGTGGGTAGCCGCGTGGTACGATGTAAGCCAGGTAATAGAAGGCGGGACACTCGTCTACTGTGTGTAGCAGCGGTGTACCCTCGTCAGAGAGGTACCTGGTTTCAAACAGCGGCGTCATGGACTTGCGAGCAATGAACCCCTCTTTGCCACTGTCAATGACGTGTCTCAGGAGCTGTTCCTCCGAACCTCTGAACAAAGTGAACATCTTGTTCAGCTGCCTTATGGCCTTGTTCTCGGTGTTGCTGAATACGTCGTATCGGTCGGGCGACCGGCTGAGTACAGGCATGCCAGAGACGCTGAGTTGCTCGAGCGTGTCTATGTCCTCCTCGTACATCGGCTTGGCCAGGTTGTTGACGAGGAATCCTTGGAACACGCTCGTCATGACCAGACTGAAGAAGAAGCTTCCTCCGAACAGGATCCGGTCAGGAAGCCACATTGGAGTCTTTGGGACGGAGTGGACTATAAACACGCGCAGTTGCTGCAAGAATAAGTCGCACCATAAACATTCATTGATTTTAATCGTTAATAGTCTGTTAAGTAAATATCTCACATTGCCGACGATTATGAAACTTGCTAAAAGACAACCCCAGACATTCTTCTCAAAACACACAATCATGTTCTTCCATTGGGGCAGCCTCTTGGCTTTAGGCGCGATGATGCATATCTTATCGGTGGTGACCGGCACAACAAATTCAACCTCTTTTGTGCCGTAGTCCTTCACAAAGCGAGAGTTGAAAGAAATATCGACCCTCCTTGTTGCAACATCTGCCAGACCACCAACCATCTTGCCGGCGCTTGTGGTAAACCCAAAGAAGCCGTCCTTCTGTTGTTTGTACAACTCCGGCGTGAAATTGAGGAACCGGGCGAGTGTGGCCACGATGGAACCATCGATACCGATGTACCTTTCTATCAGAGGAAGGTTTTTGTTCTTGTCAACTAGTATCGATGTTGGGTATTGCTGAAACAACGAAACTGTTATGGAATAACCATGCAGATTTTTTACTTTTCTCATTTCAATAGCTTCGCTGAAGCCCTCTTCTAAACTATGATTGCTAATCACTCCTCTTTCTCCGTTACCCTTGTTTATTTGGTAAGGGTCGTAGCTCCACGTTTTACTTTTGTTGCACTCCACCTCCAAGCAGCCAATCACAAGCCAAGAGCGCAAGATTTGGTAAAGTCGCCATATGTCTCTGAGCAAGTGTGCTGCCACAGCTTGTTGCTTATTTGAGTCTTGACACACCGAGTCGTTGAGAAGATACATTATAAACTGTGCCCTGGGGCTCCAAGTGGGCATACAGGACTCGACTTCCGACAAAATCCTCCTTAACTCGGTTTGATCCAGCCCTACAAACACAAACACTCCATTGTTTGTAGGCACTGTCTTGTTTCGAAAGTCGCAGATAGTCCTTTTATTCTGTGAAGGCTGAAGGATTTGCATGGCACTATCCATTTTGAACATTGTGCGGTGGATTATAGAGGTGACTAGTTTGTTATGTGTGGGTGAGGTCACGAGGTTGATGTAGGGTACATTTCTGGCGTACAGTTGGCTGCTATGTTCAGTCCAAGATCTCAAGAGTGTCTCTACGCATGGTTGATCCTTGTTGTGAAATATGCTCTCTTTCAACGTTGACGCACAGTGCATGGTGGCCGTCAAGAGAAATACGACACCTGGGAACAAAAAGTGGTTTTATGGATATTAATATAAACCATTCACTGTGCATTTATTGGATGTACTCTAAATAAATTAAATTCTAATCAAATTTTATCTGACAGCTATAAATGTTTCTAGACCCACTTTTTCGTATTCTTATGTCAAATCATGGCATCAGCAGCTGTCACTTTTGATGGACAGAATGAAAAATCACACATTTTATACCAACATTAAAATGTAATTAACATATTAACTTATTTAGGCCCTTATTCTTTTGATTAGAACTTTCCATTGTTTTCTTGAAAATAATATAACACTATTAAAATATTCAACACTTTAAATTTACATGTTCTCACTTAAAAGATGAAAGAGTGAGAGGAATAGTTTGGGGGAAGTCGGTGCAGGACAGAGAGAAGGAACGGCTGAGGTGGTGCAGTCATGTGAGGAGAACTGAGGAGGAGGAGGAGGAGGAGGAGGAGGGGTGTTGAGAGTTGGAGAGGCTCACGGTCCAAAATACCCGACCAGCGGCCAGAAACTGTTAATGATGTTAGATAGTTAGAAAAATACTTTTTTTTTACTACCACCACATCTTAATACCTGTTCAGGTTAAACAAATGTGTGATATTACTCTAATGGGGTAGGGATGAGGAAGAAAGCATTCTATGGGTAATCTACCAGCATTTGCGAGGAAGGAGAGTGGGAAACCATTTAAGAAAAATCTTCCTCAGTAGACTCTTCAGTTTACCAACATTGTTTTGCTAAACAAGTTCATTAAAACATTGCAGAAACAAAAAGTAGCGAGTGTATCTAATTCTGAAGAAAACCAGCGAATAACTGACTTGTCTGTCTGCTTCCCCCCCTCTGTTGGAAGAATTACTCCTCCCCCAATATACCCAGCTCACCACTCTCTGGTGGTTGGTTCCATCTTCCCTCAAGACAGTATCGGAACGTCGCCTAGTGGCGGGGCCCAGTCCTTGATACGTCACTGGCCGCTACCATGTATGGCGGGCGTTCTTTCCATGAATTTAGGCTACTAAAAACATTCTAAATGAGGGCGAAACAGTTTTAAAAGTTAATGATTTGTGTATTAAATAAAATTAAACTTGATTGCTTCAACAGTCGCATTAGACCGCTAAAGGTCCACGACCCCTCCCCAATGAACCCAAACACCCCCTAAAGTTTGTAGTTTTGCCAATGCCCTCTTGAAAGGCTGTAACGCCCCCACCCCAAGTTGTGTATCTCTGACTTAGAGCATTCGGCCGCTGAAGTGGGTTAATTTAAGAAATAATAATATTTTGAATTGTTAAAACTAACATACGCGCGCACACACACATACACGCGCATACACACACACACGTCACCAGTCTCCTTTTTAATCATAGTGTAGTCAGACTATATCTTATTTTGATAACTTTTTCACTATTAAATGATATCATCATTTAAATTATACAAATCTTTTGTTTAGAATTGGGTTGAATACTCCTTTTTCCAATCTGGATCTGGATCTATATTTACACCCGAATCCCTAATCCCTAATCTTAATAGCAGAAATCATGGTTAGTCGAATGGTTAACTTTCCCAGATTGACAGATTTTTTTTTTTTCCCCCCAATTCTGATTTTGGTTTTACTTATTATTACATTTCTATAGAAAATAGAAATAATAATAATAAAATGGAAACATTCTTAGATACAACACATTTATTATTACAGTCTTATGAGTGGTAAACTAATGGTCTGGAGTCCGGTTATAAAATTTGTCCACCTAAAAGCGGAATAATATCTCAAAAACAAACTTCAAGCCAAAATATGAAATTTTTCTGTTCAAATCTCGAATCTTAAATTATTTTTAATTCTCAAATCTTATAATTTTTTCAGATCTTGGGATTTTTAATAGCTTTCCTAGTTCTATTATCATCATAATTATCTCAAGAAAAAATTAAATTTACGTGTGGATTCAAACTAAACAATTGAGGCTTTTTAAAATGTCCCCAAGATTTGGACCTGCATCATCACCTATCACTTAGCCTATAGTGATAATTTTCAGACTGTCAGGTCTGCCACGCACTTAGAAAACAGGGGATTTTGCAAAAAAACGCAGTAAAAATACTGGAACATTTGTTAGATTTGGACATATAATTGAAAGCTTACTATAGTAGGTCTTTGGTTGGATGAGAAAGTGAGCTGAAGAACTGATGACGCTGATTCAAACATGTCGTATTACACCTTAAACAAGCGTTACGAAGCTACAGAAGATGTATTTCTCCAGCAATCTTAACTCATCCTGTTTTAAACATTGGCTGCACGATTTCATTATAGTCCGTTTGATTTAAAAAAACGAAATTCTATTACTTTTTCCTTAAAGCAAAGCTAAGCTCCCTAGAAAAATGGGAACTCCTAAAAGAAAACAGAGGGAATTTGGTATTAAGAAAATAGTGGTAACCCTGATTATTATAGACTAGATATACCTGCACGCCCAACATGATCACTTTGTTATTGGCCGCAAAACATACCTTCTTTGTGACGCCACTTCGTTGTGTTACAAACACACAAGATGCCAAATTTATTTTATTCGTTTAAATAATTTGCAAATTTATTAGAACCTTCCAGCAATTGAAATTTATAAATGCTTTTATTCCAAGTCATGACTGCTAGTAAAATGTTCTACTCCCCAAACTTACCCAGTTTAATTCTGAACTCGGACATGTTGCTAATATCTGGTGAACTTGTTCTAGAGATACTGGTGAGGTTTTATTCAGCACAGGTGTCTTCATTTGTTTTTCATTGGAAATGAATGTGTACATAATGGTTGAGTTAATTAGTTCACTACTCACTACAGCCTTCGTGAATTAATAATGAGCATTGATTATCCATTATAATCTTCACCAGTTTGTTTTGTAAGTACAGCTATGTCTAGTCTTCTAATTGACCCGCTAAATACTGAAACGTGTATAGTTTGGGGATTTTGAAACTTGCACAACTTTGTGTCTCACTCCCCTTTTGAGTTATAAACATATCTACTAATTACACCAATAGGTTTGGGATTAGAAAGGTTAAGCTTAGAGGAAGTGTACCCACATTTTCATGAAAGTAGAGTGGGGAACCAATTAAGGAAAAACCACCTTCAGTACGCCTGACTGGGATTTGAACACCTTTCTCCCTGCCATCTGCAGTCCAGGTCATTGTGAGAATGACACCTCAGACAGTTTGACCACCCAAACAAGTCTTTCTTTATTAGAGCTATTTAGCCTCATATTTATTAAAAACAATGTTCATCCCATAAGAGACTTTAAAATGTATTTGTCATACTATACTACTCTTTTTTTCCCTTTCTTTCTTTGTTTCATTTTATTCTCGCTATGGCTCAGTACATTATTTAGAGTTAAAAGATGGTGTTCTTATTCTCAGATTGTGTGTCTTTGTTTGCGGGGATGGATCACAAACCCAGTCCATGGCAAGATGTTATTTACTCGTCATTTGCTGTATTTAAAGACTATCTTTCGACACAAACAACCTTCTCGGGGGGATACGATGGCAATCTTAACTTGACGAGTTTCAAACCGACGGCAATATTTGTGACTACGGTACTTTGAGTTGTATCTGTACAGACACTTCTACAAGTTGGAAGCAACCTTTACTTTTGATTATTTCTAGCCGAGTTACTGAACGTATGCGCAGTAAACACGCTTTTAACCAGGCATATAGAGTTTCAATGTCCGACACCTTAGTTCAGTCGGTAGGTGTCTGTCTACTGGGCTAAGGGTCGCGGGTTCAATTCCTGGCATGAAGAAAAATTTATCATTGATGAAAATATGGGTTCCCCCTTTCACAGTGATAAGTTAACGGCCGGGGACTGGATGCTGTGTCTGTTCTAGTCTTAAGTTATATTATAAGACATATGAAGCTACGACAGACCTAGCCAGCCGGTAGTGGGAAATATATGCTTGAATAAAAAACTGACCACAGGCTGGAAACAGGAATGGATGTAAGTAAATATATATTTTCCCCATCACATGTTTATTAAATAGACGACACAATAGTAATTAACATACTTTCTCTATAGTTTGCTAGAGCTCGTGACAATACCTATCAATAAACCACTTCTTTATAAGTTTTCCTCGGAAAAAAAACCCTTTGTTTTGAGAATCATATGAAACACTCCTCATGTATGAATTTTAAACAAAAATTTGAATTTTTTTTTATTTGAATTAAAAAAAATTGTTTATTAGTAAATAAAACTATTCTGAATTTTTTTAAACAAGGATTAAAATTAAAAAAAAAAAACAAGTATGAACAAATCATGAGTACAATACTTTCTTTAAATGAGATTAGATAGTATTAAACGATAAGGTATATTATTTTTAATTACTTTCATAAAATTGTCTATAATTAATTAAAAGTAACAGACTAATTAGCAATTTAAGTTACATTATGAAATTTGTTTTAAAATGTCCTTTCTTTTAGTTTTTTTCTACTGCTTTTTTTTACTGATCCTTTGGGCTATCAACATATTAACACTTGAAGGTTCAGAACGAGGAAGGTAGAATTTATAGGAAATGTACCCACATTTTTGTGAATGGAGTGTGAGAAATCATCGAGGGAAAACCACCCTCAATCTGGAGTCAAACCCTGAAATCATCACCAGCACTCCGTCCTCTTGTGAGAATGACACTTTAGACACCCTGACCATTGATGTGATTTCTTTTGAAAGATGAAAGTTTATAGAAATAAACTACTGTGGATATTGCTTGACTGCTGCTAAACAAATTTCAATAACAATATTGTATAAACTAAAAACATTACTAGAAAATACAAACATATTTGTTTGAGGCAAACATTGATAACATTTTATTAGATTATTAGTGTTAATTTATATGTTTTGATAATATCTATCAATATGATAACCACAAATAACATATATGACGTAGGACTACATGAAAGTAGTTATAATAAATTTGTAACTGTCTAGATAAGTTTCTTCCTGTGATAATTGGACTGTGGTTAATTCTTCCTGAATTTCAACAAGCATATAGCACGACGAAGGGATTGCACTGTAACCAATCTCACCATAAGGTCAGTCAATGAATCACTTGCCCCTCCATCCTGGCAGTAAACAACACAAAGATGATACTTCTGTAAATATATTTAGTTAGTAGAGGTTGCAAACTAAACTTTCACAGTTAAATGTTTATATTCGAGTGTTTTATTACACTGCGGATTAATTCTTCAAGTGCCAGAACATTAAAACGGTAGATTCACAAACAGATATTTTTGCTATCATAGTAATTTTCACAGGTAAAGATGTGATTATGAACATATTAAAATTATTATTATTAGATGTTTTGTCTTACGACAGGTTATATTCCCTTTGTAAATGAACTTAGACCTCCAATGCGCCCTGTCCTCCATCTCCTTGAGCTCCCAGAATTATCTTCTTTCCTTCAAGTCATCGAGTATTTGAACCAAAGCTCCTCTTTTTCTTAACTTATTACTTAATTTTGGTGAAACTTCTTGGTAGATAAATGTTTTGGATAGTGTTGCTCTCATTCAAACAGTGTTCCATCCTCGTACTAAGGGGCTCTGTCTGTCTGTCTCTCTGTCAGAGAGTTAACTCTGAGCTCCTCTCTGTCTGTCTGTCTCTCTGTCAGAGAGTTAACTCTGAGCTCACTCTCTGTCTGTCTGTCTCTGTCAGAGAGTTAACTCTGAGCTCACTCTCTGTCTGTCTGCTCTCTGTCAGAGAGTTAACTCCGAGCTCACTCAAGAAGCCCACAATGCCGAGAGCTCCTCCTACCACAAGTATCAAGAAGGGCAGCTGAAGGTCTGTGAGGGAAAACACCCGAAGGGCCCCTTGCTCTACCGTGATGTTGCGAGTCATTCTAAGGGCGTAGCCCACGGCGTCACTCTGCCACTTCTGTGCGAGGCCAGAGTTGATAACTCTCTGGATGTGCTTGTTTATCATAGGGAGGAACGGGGACCCCCTGGGGGCAATGTAGGCCAAGTTGTAGAAGGTGGGGCACTCTGTGACCTTGTGAAGCAGCATAGACCCATCGGTCAGGACGCTCTTCGCTGACAAGTAGGAATAGCTGCTCTCTCGGGACAGGAGGGCCCCGGCTGCCTGGTTAGTGACCAGTTTCAGGAGCTCCTCGGAGCTACCAGGGTACAAGACGAATTTGGCTCTTAGCAAATCCATGACGTAGTTCCCCCTCTCCTCCCCGAAGATATCTGCATTGTACGGTGAGCGACTGTAGATGGTGAGGTTGGACAAAGCTAGATCCTTGAGTGTATTTATGTCTGGCTCATATTTTGTTAAGCTCAAGTTGGTAACAAGGAGACCTTGAAAGGCGGCCACTATGGTCAAACTAAACAGTTGGAAAGAACCAAACACGTAGCGGTCTTTGATTTGCCGAGGTGTGGGAGGAACTGGTAGCCCCAAGGCAGTACGGTACATGTCCAGAACAGTCCCAGGAATGTGTCTCCCACTGTGTGCATCCGTAAAGATGCAACGGATTGCAGAACATATCACAAACGCAATCATGATCAGGAACCATGTCTTGTCGTCAAAACACAGAAGTACTCTTCGCCAGTGCGGTATCTTCTTGGATTTAGGAACAATGATGCACAACCGATCGATCCCTACTGGCTCTGAAAATTCGAATTCGTGTGTTCCATAAGGTTTTATGAATCGGGAGTTGAAAGCGACGTCGACCCTCCTGTCGATCACATCTCCCAAGGAACCTCCGAATGTCCCGTCGTTCAACTTGTATCCAAATGTCCCCTTGTCTGTGGGACTTGTGAGCTTTGAATGGAAGTTATTTTTTTTCACAAGTGTATATAGCATTAGAGAGTCGATCCCAAATATGTTATCGATCCTAGGTTTGCCCTCATAGGTGTTCCTCACAAACAAGTTTGGGTATTGTATAAAGAGAGCTATTTTTATTGTATACTGGAAAAGGTTGGACATTCTTTTACTATCAACATTGCTCAAAGTCTTACTGGTACCATGGAGAGCAATCTTCCCTCTTCTGGTGGAATTATTCCTCAAGTGAAACGGGCGATACTTCCAAATCTGTGCCGGGGTGTTGCGGTTGTATTCTTTTTCAGGTACCACCATCAACACATTTAGGATTGATTCGCTTTGCCACAATGCTTCAAATGTCGACTGCATCTCCATTTGGAGTCGTTTATCGTTTGTATTGAAGTTTTCTTGTAGGTTAATTAATATAAATTTGGCTCGTGGATTCCAGAACTTGATGCATTCTCTAACTAACGGGATTGTTGTCAGTAGGTTAAGATGGTGCTTGTACAATATTATGAATGCTTCATGCTCGTATAGGGACTCTATAATCTCGGCTTGCTTGCAGTTAGAGGCTAGTTCCCAACTCATTATTTTTAGCTTAGAGTAATTATGTAAATGTCTAGCGAGTTCGCTTTTAAACTCTGTAATCTGGTCGCAAGAATCTGTTCCACGTGTGATGATATGTACGTTTCTTACCCCTGATAAGTACTCCAAGTACTTGCAATTACTTGACTGGGCTGCAATCTCTGCTTGAAATTTTAGATGCTTTTCAATACGTTGCCGTAAAGTTCTGTTAAGATGTGTTGCAGTCATGTCGCCGAGTGAAAATACTGCTCTGTTTAGGATCAATGTTATCATTACACTGACTGTACTTAGCACATATAGCATTTTTTGTGGGGGCTGGTAATTATTACTACATCATATTGTTAGCTTTAATTAAAGTGTCACTATTAAATATTTACTTTGTCTTAATGGACTTGTTATTGAACGCTTGATGAGCTTTTCGACCGAAGTGCTTTTGAGGATTTATATCCTTTTACATGAAAACAGTTTCTTCACCCTCAGTATGCGATACTCCTTAAAATACGTTTGTGTGCATATTAATGTAGGGCTGTGAAAGCAAAAACTTTGCTCCCTTTTCGAACTATAAGACGACCAACTGATGGGTACACAAATTATCTTTCAGATCTTTGTGTATCTGCATACATTATGAAAAGAGTCCAAGCTCTTTTAAACCTGTCCTTTCTTTTGTCTGGCCACTTGTTGGTTGATGTTGACAAACTACATTGTGTGACAAACAATTTCATGTGTCACACTTCATTCAGAAAGTTAATGTTTTGCCTTTCTATAGAGCTAACCTCACAATATGTTCTTGAACATAAATGCTATAATGTATGTATTTTAAAAACATTAAAAAAACACTCCCTGATATAGTAATTGATTCTTATAGATTTTTCCTAGTATGTGCTACTTTTTTATTTTTTCAGGATTTGTTATTTTATGATATCAACAAAAAAACAACTTCTTAATATCAACATTAATATTTTAAATTAAGGGTGTGCAAACACCCAGATTATGTTCACTTGCCGCCATTCTGAGCTCTTTTTACATCACGAATTAATATTAATACGGAAAAAATCTGAAGTAATTGATTTGTGTGTTGTGGTAATAACTTTATTTATCAAATTAGAAAAAAAAAAGTTTCAATAAAATCTTTTCAAATTGATTTTAGTACATAAATGTATGTAAATAAGCTCAAAATGAATATTTATGCAAGCATAAAACACTTGACAAAAAAAATTCTAATTCTGATTTGGCTTGGGGGATATTTCATTATTCGATCTGAGTTTGCTTCGAATTGAAAAAAGTTGTCTTCGCACGGCCCTATTTGAAATTTTGAAGGGGTGTCTTCCCTTATAATATTTAGTGGAAATGTGCACACATATGCATTAAGGAAGAGAGATCTTTGGTACATCCGACCAGGATTTGAACACTTGTGTTACTGTCAATCCAGTCTAAGCACGATAGTGACACGCTAACCGTGTGACACCAATACAATAATAATAAACAAGGAATAGCTCATTTAGTGTAATTTTGTGAAACATTGGTAATTTTACTAACCATCACTATTTATTGGAAAATAATTAACTAATTATTTTTCTTCAAGTGAAGACAGCATTGCCGGTGAACTCTTCCTTTGTTTTTAAAATGCTATTCAATTTTAGAAACCCGTCTTTCAGCGATGGTTTTTGATTGACTCTGACCCAAGACATTACAGGGCCATTATGGGTGTCCCTGTTGCTAACTACCCTTACCAAAAAACAACAAAACTCAGACTCGCTTTAGTGGCAGCACGGTCTAAGGCAGGTCTTGGCTCAAGAATTTAAATATAATAATGGCCCCCAGATAAAATATGATTTTTCGGAAGATGCAATTTACTATAAAATAAAGAACATCATTGACATAAAAAAAGAAGACTACAAAATAAGTGATTCTCAAATAAAACAGAACTTATTGAGATGATTGCAATGTTTTCACATCTTTCATAATTTATTTTAACATTAGTTGTAAATTTAGTAGTCTTTATTCTTAAAACTGCTTATACATGTTCATTTCATGCACACACACACACACCCCAAATGGGTAGAAAGAGAATTGTAAAAAAAGAAGAGGTAAACTATTGTTTTGTTTTTTTGCAGACTCTGTAATGGTTTTTTGTTAATTTCAGACTCTCTGATGATGTTTTGTGTGTTTGCAGACTCTCTGATGATGTTTTGTTTGTTTGCAGACTCTCTGATGATGGATTGGTCTCAGCCGGTGGGCCCTGCGGAGGACGAACTGGTCCTCAAGTGGGACGATGACGAAGAAGAAGACAGTGACCCAGACACAGGGGCGTTACAGATGAAAACTATAAAGAGCTCGGAAGAGGAACCGCCTGTGGGTCAGTTGAGGTTTTACTATCGATATTATTTGGGGTGTATTTAAGAGGGAACTTTACCCTCTTTGACAGTCGAATGGGCTAAGGCGTCACTAGACTAGATTTCCTATGACCGGGAGATCACGGTTCGATCCCGGTGGAGTGTTCTGAGGGTGGTTTTTCCTACATTGTTTCCCACTCTCCCTCCATGCAAATGTGGATACACTAATTCCTCTAAATCCAACCCTCCAAATACCTAACACATTAATGTAATTAGTATATAAGAGTATAACCCAAACGTATAGTAAAACACGGTGCTAAAAAAAAATCCCAACAGTATGGCCATGTTGTTTCTTTAAGTGTGTGTGTTGTGTGTTGCGTACAGAGACAACAGGAGCAGAGAGTGGGGATGGAGGTCACCTGGATATCATGGCGCAGCAGCTCAAGTTCGTGGCCTGTCTCAAGATCCTGATGGAAGAGCTGTCGACACTCGCGACAGGGTTCGAGGTGGACGGGGGTCAGCTGCGCTACCAGCTGTATGTGTGGCTTGAGAGGGAGGTGGACGCACTCAGGCAGCTGTGCAACTATAGCGCAGGGGATGCCGACGCCATCGGAGCTGGTGAGACTCTTGGGGACACGTTCGTTGTTTGTCTGATCGACACCCGCTGGGATTTGTTCACTAAATTCGCGAATCCTCAAATGTTTTGAATTTGGCTCTAAAGTAAAATTCCAGATTTGACATTTACAAAGCTTCACTCACCGATAAAAATATTTGGAGTTGAAATACAGATTAAAATTAAATTTTTGTATCCTTCTATTTATTTTTTGTTATGTTCATTATAAATGATTAGTCATATTATGACAAAAATCTTCATTTGGACAAATATTTCAGTTTTAGATTGGAAGATAAAACAAATATTCAAACTCGGAAAGAAAATTGATTTGACCCATCCTTAGTTATTTCTTAAAATAAATCTCCTCTTTTTTTTTCTCCCCCAATTTGTTACAAACCTTATTTTTTTCAATGCTAATAAAATGTGTTGAAAGTAGTCTGAACTGCATGAGTGTAAAACACATCGTTAGTAAATGTAGATATTCTCGCTTACGTTGCTAAACTGCCGTTGACATGAGTTGTGCACTAAATCAATTAACAATGCCATATTTTTCTTCCATTCCGAATTGTTGGCTCAACTGAGAGCATTTAACAAGGGTTGGAGTGTAAGCACTTTTTACATCCGTTCAAACAAGTGCACACACTTGAAACATTTAGTTTATCAGAAAGAAACTATTAGGGAAAAAAAAAATTATTTGTGAAAACAATATTTTACTGTATTGTAATTATTTTATAAGTATTAATAATATCAATCAAAAGTGACAGCCGTAGATAACATGACTTTACATATGAATACATAAAAGTAAATCTAGTGACTAACTTTTTTAACTGTCATTAAAGACTCTTCCTTTGAAAATGGGATTATAGTTAAATTATTAAAGTTGTGATAACACTTTGGTCAGTTTATCAATTTTAATATTATAACTACCCACATCACTGGTCATATGGTCCCAGGTGATGTCACTCTCGGAATAGACTTAGACTGCCTCTACCGGGAGATGGGGGCTTGAATCCAAGTTGGGTAGACTGTGGGGCTTTTTACATAAATTATTTTCCACACTCTACACAAATGCGGGTACAATTATTATAGATTATACCTCCCCCTCTCCTACCACACTAGTGATAATAAATGTGGTCGGCCCAGACTGACAATAGGATGCGGTAACGACTAGACCAAAGTGTATTTTCCATGGCTGTTTTAAGAAAATGTGAGGCCTGGGGCAATTGCTCCCCCTCCCTTTCCCCCCTGACATGGCTGTGTATTTTCACTAGAGAAGTGTCGAAAAAAATGAACGGAAACTGACTTTATCTTAGTTGCTGCTGGCAAACCCATTGCTATGTATTGACCAATTTTTTTCTGTCCGGCCACATTTTACTCAATTGTCACGAAATTGTCCGAAAAAAAAAACATTAGAAAAATGAAAAGCTATGAAATTTTTTAATGACTGATGATTTTTTACTTTCATATGACTTTAACTAATTGCACCACATGATATAACAACATTGCTACCAATCCAATGACTATTAACAACATTGCTACCAATCCAATTAAAGATCAGTTGATCTATCCTTGAATGCTAACCCATTTCAATTTTCTTTATTATTTTTTCTTGGAATAACATTTTTTATATTTTTACTAATAAAAAAATGCATAAAATACTGCACCAAATGAAAGTAACTAAATGATGCTTAGTCTTTCATTTGAGACTGTTTGAAGTGCAAGTCTGCCAACTAACATTGCTAGAGTGAGCGCGTACACAACTAACACTTGGGAAGCTTTGCTCGACGGAATTTGATTAATTTTGGTTTAAAAAGAGGAAATTATTATTATTGTTATTGTCGACACATGAAGGTCAAATCAAGTTCACTGTCAACCTCGAGTTGGACAGTGCCTGAAACTTTAATTTTACAATTTCGTAATGTACTAAAATATGTATTTATATTAAATAGATAACCTCTTTCTAAATGTTTGGTTCAATTAGCTAAATTACTCTACTTGTTTGTCGAATCAACATCATCACCCACATCGGGAACTGTGACCGGAACAGTTTAGTAAAATTTCTCCGTCTTCTTATTTCCTTCTCCTATTCTTCCTTCTTCATTTGTTTCAATCCATTTCCTCTTGTTTGTGCACCCCCTTGCTGATTATCTGCTCCTTCCATCCTTTCTTGGTCTCCCTTGCAGTCTCTTTTCCTAAATACTTGGTCTCCATAGTTCTCTTTGGATTATTTACTTTCCCACCCTCATTACATGTCCATACCACCTCGTTCTCTACCATCTCGTGTACCCCCCACTCTTGATCAAACATCTCATTCCTGATCCTATTCCTCTTACTAAGTCAACTGTTGATTATTTTAAAATATAAAATATTTGAAATAGACTACTACACTAAATCATGGTTTACGTTAGTATGGATAGCCAGCAATTACCTGAGTGTTACTGAGGTATATATATATATATATTGTTTAGATAAAATGCTAAAAAAACAACAAACAAATCTTTAAGGACAATCGTTCACTGTCACAGACAACTTCTTCAGCTCGAGAGAGTAGACTGATGCTCATGGTTGGCCGCAAGGATGATTGTCAACAGCCCACTGTTTTTTGGTTATAATCAAAAAATTAATGTGTTTTTTGTTTTTTAGTGTTCTATCTAAACTAATTCTACTCTAGTGTCACTCAGATAAGTGTGCTGGCTATCCACGTTGAATGCATTTTTAAGAAAGTGTAAATCTATTTAAATTTAATTATTTAATTTAAAGTAAACAGGCTTTCTGTGTTTGTATGGCCAAGAAGTAGAGAAAATTAGAACTTCCTTGATTGCTGTGTCGCAAAGTAAAACTTCCTTGAGCTGTGAGTTGTGTTGCGCTAAACTGACTTGTGTGCATTTGTTGTCGTCGCTGCGGTGTTTGATGTAACGTTGCTTGTGTGGCTTGCCCACTCTCGTTTCCCCCCCTCCCGCATGCAGCCGAGGAAGGGGTGATAGACGGGGACCCCTCGTCCCGCGACACACCCACGGCCCTCATACGCCCGGGGGACAAACCCACACTCCACGAGATCCTCATGGCCGAGAAGATGGACTTTGAGGCCAAGGTGCAGCGCGCGGCCAAGCGGAAGAAGTGGCTCAAAGGTAAGGAAGGGTTGTCGGTTAGGGTGACGATTGGGGGGAGAGTCAGAACGTGGACCAGTGGGGTGCCAAGAAAATACACGGAAATGTTTGAGTAAGTCGTGAGCTTGTATTAAAAATATGGTCACAAAATAGTATTTTTATTTTAAGTATGCTCTCTGCCAAGGTTTTTGTTCTAAACGATATCTACCGGTCTTGAAAAGTAATAAAATGGGGTGGTCTCTCATGTAAGTCACGAATTTAAACTTTTAGGTTAGGGTATTCCTTTCGAGGGATCCAATATTTGAACACTTTTGATAAAACGATGAATTTTTCCACAAATGTTGCTAAAAAAAGTTAATTAAAAAATATTTCAAAACTAGTGTTTTAGGTATTAGATGAGCTTCAAAAGGGTTTTATCCCGCCCCCTTTTTTATTTCAGAGGACCATTACTTAGAAACTACTGCAAATTAAAAAATCTAAAAATTTGAATTTTTTTACCTTATAGTGTCAACACCTTTTATCATTCTTAATAAATAGTACCAGCTGCTGTTGTAGTGGAGATCATGTCTGGGACTTCCCCACCAGTGATAGTTGATTGCCACAAGGAATATAATGCACTAATATTGTAAAGTTCTAATGACAATGCATCTTTTGTTACAGGAAAACTTGAAATAATATTAGGACAACTCTCTTACATTTAAATAGAATGATGTTCTAATAAATTACTAAATATATATTTAATGTTTAACTTAAAACAGTTTGGTATGTCCTATTATTTAACGTAATGAGGGAGAGTCGGCCATTAAGTTTTGCTGCTTGCTCTTTTGTTTGAACAATAATGCTTGTGTTTGTTGCATACTCTATTGCTGCTTGTCCAAGTATTGAACTAGAGCTATTTCCGTGTTGGATAAGTTTGGTTTAAACTATAAACATGATATGCACAAAGAGGGAGATTGTTAAAATTTACAATCAGAGAAAAGAACAAGCTGATACGCAATCTTTACTCTAGTTTCCGACCAAATATACAAATACATAAGTTTGTTTACGTGTATGGCTTATTTTATTTATACCTTCTTCCAAATATATATCTATTTAGAACAGGTTATTCTACCTGAAACTTCAATCAAGTATTTTTACAAGACTTAATTATCGCAATACAAACTAAACAAATTAACAACGTAATACAATTTTTTTTATGTTCCTTAACCCTTTTAGTTCCACAAGCCGAATTGATTGGCTCTACCTATCACTGTTAATGCTGCCACTAGTCGCTCGAATTGGCTTTCCAGATTTGCTCTAGCTCAGCGTTACCTGCTAAGGTAGTATGTTGCTTTAAAGAGTTAATATGTCACTAGAACACGAACATTCCCTCTGTAGCTGTGGAATTCTCAGAACACAAAACCTGGAACAAGTCCTAGCGCTCTTCGCAAGGAAACTGTACGATAGTGGCACTAAGGGTCAGTGTTGTGGATATAGTTGTAACAACAGTCCTAGCGCTCTTCGCAAGGAAACTTAGATAGTGGCACAAAAGGGTCAGTGTTGTGGATATAGTTGTAACAAACAGTCTTAGCGCTCTTCACAAGGAAACTATACATAGTGGCACTAAGGGTCAGTGTTGTGGATATAGTTGTAACAAACAGTCCTAGCGCTCTTCGCAAGGAAACTGTATGATAGTGGCACTAAAAGGGTCAGTGTTGTGGATATAGTTGTAACAAACAGTCCTAGCGCTCTTCACAAGGAAACGTCGATAGTGGCACTAAGGGTCAGTGTTGTGGGATATAGTTGTAACAAACAGTCCTAGCGCTCTTCACAAGGAAACTGCGATAGTGGCACTAAGGGTCAGTGTTGTGGATATAGTTGTAAACAAACAGTCTAGCGCTCTTCACAAGGAAACTATACGATAGTGGCACTAAGGGTCAGTGTTGTGGATATGTTTGTAACAACAGTCTAGCGGCTCTTTCACAAGGAAACTAACGTAGAGGCACAAGGTCAGTGTTGTGGATATAGTTGTAACACACAGTCCTAGCGCTCTTCGCAAGGAAACTGTACGATAGTGGCACTAAGGGTCAGTGTTGTGGATATAGTTGTAACAAGCGAAGAGGGAGCACTTGTTTACTGTCTATTTGTGTGACTCCACCAGCCAATGAGACGCTACTGCGCACGCTGTTGAGCTATTGCAGTCTACACGGTGCTAGCGGTGGAGGTCTGGCGTCGGTACGCATGGAGCTGGTGCTGCTGTTACAAGAACTGCAACAGGAAAAGACACAACAGCAACTCCTTTCTCCTCTCCCGTTTCCCACCACCCTCCCCCTTCTGTCAGCCAGCGTCGCCTGCAACAAGACTGTGGTGGCTGATCCTGTCCAGACACCTGCAGGTAACTTCACAATTCATACAGCCATCGACTGGTTTCTTGTGATATCCTCTCTTTGAGGATCCTTGCTCTACCACAACCTTTGTTAGTTGTCCTCCAAGCTGACAACTGTTGTTGTCTGTTACCAGTCTCAGACCCACGACATGCTTCAGACAATCGTAGAGCTGCGGATCCCCGCCTATGCCATCTCGGGCTCACTTTAGCGAGGTGTTTGTGTTGCGAGACCTGGCCATCGCACTCTCTGCCTGCATCTACCAGTCACTTGTGATTCCGACACGTTCAGCATCAAGCAGCAAGGAGACAAGTGAGTGGCTTCAACCCGTACAAACATCCGCAACAAGCTCAGAACTGCCCTTAAGTCGGTGCTTTGGACCGCATCTTACGATGTTGTTGAATTGTAGTTTTCAGAGCTCTGGTCTGGAGTCCCTGGCGCGTATGAATGTGAATGTACCCCAGCAGTCACCTAATCCAAGGTCACACGCGACGTCGCCGGTACAGCAGTGACGAGCCTTTGCAGGTGACGACTCACCCCGCTAAGTGGCCTGGTAAGTACCTTCAAACATGCACTAGATAGTTTATTGCTACTCTAACCCGCATCGGTGGTTGTGCATTCTAAAGCGTCACTCTCGTTTTAGACTGTGTGCCGGCGATCGGGAGGGATCAGTTTGAATCCCGGTCAGGTTTACTCATGATGTTTTTTTTCTAAATGGTTTCCTCACTCTCCCTCCACACACATACTGTTGAGATACTACACATTCAATAAACACACCAGTGGTTAAAATGAAAAATAACATTTACTGTAGATGAAGTGGTAAAAACACTAAACAGGACGTTCGCTTCAGTGATGCCAACTTGGTTGTGCAGAATGAAAACTTCTCTGGTGGATTTGAAATTCTTTTTGAGGTTCATCTGTTCTTTGGAGGGTGCTATTGCTGCTACAGGGTTAAAATCAGCCCTAGTTAACGAATATTTATGTTGGGTGGTTTTCTAGACTTGGTGATCCATCCATGTGTCAGTTCCCTTCTTCTTAACTGGGGCATATTGCGTTCCCACCCATAGCCAGTCGTCAAACGGTGGGAAACACATTAATATGAAATCTTCGTCTTTTTTTTAACCAATATCTGACTAACCAATGTCCTAATTAATCTGGATAATCGGGGTTTTGCTTTACTCTTTAGGTTCTTGAAAAATATGAACATTGTAATAGGAGACCAAGTCATAGACTTTTATACCCCCTGCTCTCTTTTGGACTCACTGATGAATTTACTATATAGATGTGCCAGAACTACTTTTTCAATTTGAGACATATCGAACAAGAATATGAAAAAATGTGAGAAAGATAAGAGAAAAGTTTCGTTTGAAAATATGAAAATGTAAATGATGTTTACTAAAGTAAATAATATATTTTATAATGGGCTAAATCTGGGGGTTGCGTTGTATCACCTTACAGTTCATTCAAACACTTGTACACATTTTAAATACAATAAATAAAATGGGATAGTTGAAAGAATACCGTTTCTAATTTAATTTTGTAATGCAACAGTTTATTATGTCCACGTTTGATATCGAAGTATTATATGTATAACCAAAACATTTCTTAGTGAAGGCTGTTTTTTGGGTCATTATGGTATTATTAGAACTAACAAATTCCAGGTATGTTTTAATTTCAGATAGCTGTTTTTTTTTTGTTTTTTTTTTAAAAGTTCATTTTTAACTTTTAGAGTCAAGATTGAGATATTTTTTCCTTGAATTTTCTAGATATTTTCTGTCTTGCACCTCTCCAATACTACTGACCATGCATGATTCTATTTATCATTGGTTTTATTATTATTCGTCTCTTTGAGCCATCTCGCTTCTCACCCTGTTCAAACAGTGTCTCGTCTCTGTTTAGTTTGTCCACTCACCACCGAGTGATTGTCTGTTTGGTATCAACAGGTGTGACGAATCTGCGCGCCTTGTTGGCTCGTGAGAAGGACGAGGACACGCCACGGTTGAACGTGCTGCTGTGTGAGGCGTTTGTGGCGACGTACATGAGCCTGATGGTGTACGCCCTGACCACGTGTGACTCGCTGATCCTGTACAGACTGGCGGGCCAGAAGTTCAACAACCAGACCTGGGCCATGTTGTTTGGAGGAGGGGTGAAGAAACTGCTCAAGGTCGCTGCCGCCAGTAACAGTTCCAGCCAGGTAACACGCAACAGGGCTGCTTCTTACTGTCTGTTTGGGTTATATATACACAAGTATATCATAATCCATCCATCATCATCATACATCCACATCTCTTATCATCCTATCGGTCCCAGTCAACTTGACTCCATCCTCATCTCTCTTTGTTGCTTCATCCCTCCTTCTTCCCGTTCTTCTCTCTCTCCTTCTTCTCGTTCTCTTCTCTCTCTCCTTCTTCCCGTTATCTTGACAAACCCACACACACACACTGATGTAAAGTGTTGCTGTCTCCAGTCTCAGTCGACGAGTCTGGACCGAGAGGCGAGTGTGAGCAGTGAAGGTGGGGTGTGGACTACGGTCACCAGCCTCACCAAGCAGCGAGTGCGCCTCAACATGAAACTGTTGGGTCAGTTTGGTTCCCAGCCGGGGACCCCTCTCATGAAGGAGGACAAGCCCACCTACAGGGAGCAGTTTGTACCCCCCGAGATGTCCATGGTCTCGTACTTCCTCATCAAGGTCAGTTAGAATTACCTCGACCTGGATAGCTCGGTGGTGGAGCATTGTGTCCAGGTGTCATTTTTCAAGTGTACCCAAATTTGTTGGTTCATGATGCAAGCTTATACATATTCTATAATCTACGTCTAAACAAGTGTACACAATAAGTTTCAAGTTTTAAATGAGAAATATGTGTGTGTGTGTGTGTGGTGCGTGGTGGTGGCGTGCTGTGCCATGCGTGTTTTTTTTTTGTGTGTGTATGTGTACTGCTACTTTTTATTCGTGTTTTAAATACTTTTTGTTGCAGATTGTTGGCATTACTGTTATCCTATTGTGACAAGAATTTAGTGTATTTGTTTATTAAGTTTGTAATCTTGGCTGGTCATGTAGAGGAAAGAAGCATCTCTTGGCCAAAGATTCTCACACTCCAGTATCTAGTAAACGGCAGCGAGCGTGTTCCTTGTTTTAAAGCCACAGTTGCCCTTGGAAGACGAGGAGGTGGACTACGACTCGGCTGACTCGGCGGTGAGTGACCTTGACTCCGAGGAAGACGAGGACGTGTTTGACGGGTCGTCCATAAACCCTGTGTGCGTGGGAAGGAGCAAGGAAAATAACACGGAGCATTGTGATCCCAACAGCTACAGCTGGTGTGTGTTGAGGTTGGCACTCATGAAGGTCGTCCAGGGGCAGCTACAGGACTTTCTGCAGGTCGCCGGGATAGAGCTGCAAGGTCGGTGTACCCTCGGGATCACGTGCGTCGCAAACCTTTGTCATAGGCCTTAGAAAAATAATCAACTTTGGCTTCATTTATAAAAAAAAAGTTTTGACTTACAAGGCCTCATAAAAAAATATTGCCGGTTAAAACTTTCATTAATGTTCAAATATTTTTCAATTTCTCTTCTTATCAATTATGTTACTTACAAATTAACTAATATTATATAAAAATGTTGTTATATTTAGAATAAGGTAAAAGAAAGATGAAATGTTTCTATCCATCTTTCCTGTTCCTTCTTCTAAATTTAATTTAAAATGTACCACTTAAAGCAAAGAGAAGTTTTCCTAAAAGAGATTAATGTAGTGATAATAACTTGATCTATTAGATTAAAATGAAATATTACACACTTTTCTGCTACAAAAATTTGTTCTTGATAACCCACTTGTACAAAATCATGTAATCAAGCACAATTTTTTTTTCATCGTAAAACCATTAATTAAATATTCCATATCATCAATTTGGCAGTAATAATATTTCAAGTTGACTCCTAATTGAAAAAGGGTACTTCAACACCCACCGCAGCGATAGCTCGATTGGTTACTTCAGGGTTGGAGTATTTTCATGGTTTATTATCTTAAATGAAGTAAACTTCTAAGTCAAATCAAATAATATGAAATATTCCCACAGTTGAATCAAAGTTAGAATAGCTAAAAAAAAAAGTTAAATGTTAAAAATAATATATTATTTGTAGCACAATTAAATAACTTTAGAATTTCAATATATTCTACAAGATGCTATTTTGCAAACATAACATTATATTTATTCCTTTACTACCATAACATAAAAGTTTTTTTTTTTTCAAGTAAACACTATTATTTTTAAAATTTGTATTCTTCATTGAACTCTTAACGTTGTTAATTGTGTGTTGTTGTTTTGTAGAGCTGCCTGTGTGTAGTCCCCTGGTGCACGGAACCCTTAGAGTTGTCACCCAGTGGCAGGAGATGCTGAAGGAGGAGTTGGACGCAAGACGACCGCCGCCGGCCGACTACATCCCGGGCTGCTTTGTGGAAACTGCGGCCACGGGACCCGCCATTCACAAGTACCGCTCCTTGCTGGACAAGCACAACACGCCCTTCCAGTGAGTTTAACTCTGTATCGGCTTCACAGGAGTCGCTCTCCCTCCACACAAATGCGGGTGCATGTCCAATATTTTTACTTATTTGAGGTATTTTCTGAACTGACTGAATATATCAGCACACAAGAATTTCTTTGAGTGAGAGCGAAAGGGTTTGCCAATTTGGCCCTGGAAAGGTATTTTCACATACCTTCCAGGTTTTTATTTTACATAATCAACACAGGACCAACAGCTTTACTTTCCCTCCAAAGGAAGTTGTGCTATGGGGTTTTATCGCTCAAGAAAAATTCTTCGACCCCGGCTGGGTTTGAACCCACGAACACGGGGTACTGAGACGAGCACTTTACCCCCAAGACCACAGAGGTCGATTACACATCCTAAAATTCAACCTAAATTTATTTTAAACAGAGGATCTTAATTATTACACATGTGTATAACACAAATACGTAGTAAGACCATGCGACAAACTTAAGTTAATTTAGTCTCAACTGTGCCTCATATGAAAAAATTCTGCTTCGACAATAATTATGAAGTGTTGACCAATAAATAAGTCGACACCTAAAATAGACTTGTGTTTGGTTTCTGCAGCTCTTTGCTTTCATATACCCTTCGCTTACCCTGAAAGTTAGCAATCTTACCTTGCCTGGTTTCACTCTGGAAATGCTTACAGGATAGAGCAATAGTGTAGTCTTTCAAGGTGTTATCTTTGAGTGTAAATGAATTGTGCATTACATTATACAAATTTGAAGTAATTGAATAATATTTTGGTATAATAATTATGATTCATCTTTGGAAGAAGGTACAGGAAAGGTGGATAGAAACTTGAAACAATCACCTCATAAAGCGACAAGAGGTTTTCCTTATAGAGATATATTTCATCCAATATCCATTTCCTGTGTTTGTCCTTTATGTTATACCTTTTACATGTTCCTATCTATGTGTCTATCATTCTTTACAAATTTCATTTTCTCTTCTCTCCTTTTTTCTCTCTCTCATTTAGGAAGTTGCGTTGCGTGATTCACACTCCCCCCTGATGAGTTCCGTTAGAATGAAACCTAGGTCAGGGGTTGGGTGGTAATGATCGATTTTCTTCAAGAGGCAATCATTACCTCTTTGTCCAATGGCAGCAGTGTGAAGTGTGAACTGTGTTTTCTTTTCATTGTAAAGCCAGCTTGTGTTTGTCCCTTTTATATGATTCTATCCATCTTTCCTGTACCACCTTACAAATATAACACAACTATCTCATAAAGTGAAAAGAGGTTTTCTTATTAAAATGGATTTATCTGTAAGGCTGAAATTTGTTAAACCTTTTTTGTGCTAGAACATTTTCTAAATGATATCTATTGCCTAAAATCATAAGGATGTATATTCAAAAATTTATATTGGGTTTTACATCATAAAATTAGACTTTGCGCCACTGCTGTTGAAATACTGGGGCAGTTTGGTAATAAAAACAACAAATGGCTACGGTACGAGACATCCCTGGATAATATGAAATGATGTTTCTTTGCTCAGTCCAAAGCACGCATCTGCTGCGCCGGTGCGCCGTCTGTGGAACTATCTGGTGTGTCAAGAGAGTCTACAGGAGATCTTCATCAGGGCTGTGTTTGGCAAGCGGCGGTCTTTGACGTCAGGGGCCGACACCCTGGTGGACAATGTCAAGGTTACCTCGGCAGAAGACAAGGTGTCGTCTGAACCCAGCGTGGCCTTACCTGAACCTGTCAGGATCATCCACAAGGAGCAGGACTCTATCACCGCCTTCTGCCTGAACCAGGTACCACACTCTGGCCTGTTGCCTCAACCAGGTACCACGCTGTGTTGCCTAAACCAGGTACCACACTGCACTCTGTTGCCTAAGACTCAGGTTTGGGGTGGGATAGAAGAGAAGAATGTCTGAATTTTGAAAGTTTCTGCTCAAGATAAATAAAATATTGCTTTAGTAGATAACAGGGAAGAATGTTGGAGCATAAGGGAAGGGAAGAAGGTCATAAGGGAGACGAAGGAGGTGGGAAGAGCACGGGGAAAGAATGGTGAGAAGATAGAGATCGTTGTTGCTGTTTCCTTGAAGAGATTTATTTTGTAAATAAAGTGTATGAATATTAATATCAACTCTTGTTTCCTTCCTTTGAGAACAAGTTCTCTCCAGCGCTGACCGTCAAACACGCCTCGTTAGTTGTATGTTTGTATGTTTGTATGTTAGGTGAACCACGGGTTGTGGCACTCTGCACTCCTCGGGAAGTTCAGGAGATGGACATCTCCCTTCTGCTCGAGTTGCCGTCTTGGTTGGAAGATGAGTGCGAGATTGACCTCATAAATCTCTACAAGTGAGTCGAGACATCTTGCCTTTGTTTGGAGGTCATCAGTACTTTTTTGTTATTCTATCACTTATTACATTTTATCCTAGATTCTTTCAATTCTAAATCCTGACTACTCGACATTCTACCCTTCCACCATTGTTGGCCTCCTTTGCGAACTTTTTCCTAAACACTTCATCTCCGTTGTTCTCTTTGTTTTTTCCTCCTTTTCCATCCTCGTCACATGACCTTACTAAATTCTGACTATCGCTGCTTCGTTTGGATGCTATAACTTTCATTTACCGGGACATGATGGCCAAGAATCGAGACATCAGAAACTATGAAATTGATCCTTCCCGCTTTGCTGGCCGAACGGTCATAGGCGTCATTCTGCCAATAGACTAGACTGCCATTGACGGGGAGATCAGGTTTTGAATCCCAGTTGGGGGTTTTCTACTGAAGGAGGTTTTTCATAAATGATTTTCCACTCCCTCTCCCCACACAAATGCTGGTACACTTCCTCTTGGTCCAACCCTCTTCATCACTAGCACATTAGTGGTATTAGTACAGATGCATACAGCCCAAACGGGTGGGGAGACGGGGTGGATTGAGTAGATATTCTTTTGACACCAGTAGTGATCCAGAGTATCGAGTAATAGGTTTGTCCTCGGGTGTTGTTTGTAGAGAGCCTGAGACGCTGCCTGAGTCCAGTTTCTGGGTAATCCAGACGGCAGCGGACAGGCCCATGTTGGCCCAGACCCAGTCCCCAAACATCCAGAACTACAGTACTCCTTCCAGCCCTCAGCCCAGCTCCGGGCTCGGCGGGCAGACGGGGAGAGGGGCGTCAGTGGTAAGTGTTCCTTTACACCGCCATCTCCTGTCTCTGTTCTTCCTGTTGTGTTCAACTAAGACACGTCATTTGTAAGGACATGCAAAATTTTGCGATAATGCACATTTTTTACACAAATTCTACTGTATTCACACTAATAACATGAATTTAAGCTCTTTTTTTTTCTAAACACAAAAACACAATTTCTTTGTAATTTGGCAAATACTGTGTCATGCATATAATTTTCAGCGTGGTAACACTGGCGATAGCGCTATGCCAGAGCTCTAATTTATTCTTGTACATGGCTTATGTGAATTGTATTTAAGATTGTTTATTAATTTATGAACTTAAACAACTTAATCATCATAAATAAAGTGACACAATATGTCCAATGTTTTTTATTGTCAGTCAGCAGCTTTAGACTAATTAGCATCTTATAATCAATATTAATTAGTTTTAGGCTTGATCTCACAGAATCATACAATTATAACATTTGTGCTTCATTATGTAAATTGCTAATGTATATTATATGGAGGAATGTGTGAGCGCTCGAAAACGAGTTCAATTAAAGTTTCATCGGTTGTTCAAACTCGACTATAAAGTTTTATAAGTTGAGCTCAATCTTATTTGGTTTAGTATTATTCAAATATTAAGATATTATTTCAAGCGAACAATCCCTCAATCTTCCCTTGCATCTGATTAAAAAAAACTTGTACATATAAATTTAATTTGGATAAAAATTGGAAAATGTTGTTTCTCGAACTGTAGTAAAATCTATGTTTTCATTTAAATTTTACTCGAAGCTACGAATGTTAACTCACCCACTCTTAATACTATGTTTTTTATAAGTTTCAATTTGCTTGTCTAACTCTACTTGATCAGTTAATGGTTTTGCATCTTGTGTTGAACTAACTTAAGCTTTTATCTAACAAAACTAACAAATGAACCACTAACTGCTTGGTTGTTAATGGATATTAGAGAAAAAGCTGTTAACTATGCAAGTAAACAACATATTAATTATCTAGGATAACACACACTTCAATAACTTGTTATTTTTAAATAAGGGATTTAAATAATGTATTCCCATTATTATTAATAAAATTCTTAAATTTTAACCTCAATTCTCATTTCCTCATCATTTAAAATTTCAATTTTTTTTTCGTACATCCGACCTCGTATTGGAAATAGGTTGTTTATTTAAATCCATACTCTAATCATCAACTGTTTCCAGCCTCAAAATAGTTAAATGTCTTCATCTTCCTATGTCCTTCCACCACCTTTAATTTCTTCCATTCTTCTCCTCTCACTTGAACACTTGCTGTTATCTGCTCCTCGCATCTCTCTACTATCTCATGTACTCCCTGTACTCGTTCTCTTTCCCGAATAACTTCATTCCTAATCTTGTTTTCCTCGTGACAGCTAACATGCTCCTCACAAACTTCATTCCATGGCCTCCACTTTCCCAGTTTCTCTTACATTCAATGTCAGCGTTTCTGCTGCATATGTGACAGTGGGTACAAAGTACGCCCTGTACTACACTTCAAGGGCACTTCTCTTCTCCATAGCAGGTCTCTTACCCACCTATAGAACAACTCTCCATAGCAGGTCTCTTACACACCTATAGAACAACTCTCCATAGCAGGTCTCTTACACACCTATAGAACAACTCTCCATAGCAGGTCTCTTACACACCTATAGAACAACTCTCCATAGCAGGTCTCTTACACACCTATAGAACAACTCTCCATAGCAGGTCTCTTACACACCTATAGAACAACTCTCCATAGCAGGTCTCTTACACACCTATAGAACAACTCTCCATAGCAGGTCTCTTACACACCTATAGAACAACTCTCCATAGCAGGTCTCTTACACACCTATAGAACAACTTTTCATAGCAGGTCTCTTACACACCTATAGAACAACTCTCTATAGCAGGTCTCTTACACTCCTATAGAACAACTCTCCATAGCAGGTCTCTTACACACCTATAGAACAACTCTCCACAGCAGGTCTCTTACACACCTATAGATCAACTCCCCCTGCTGTCCTCTTCTCATTATATTTCCACCTCAATCACGTCTCCAAGATACTTTACAGCCTAAATTACTATCAAAAAAGAGAGGATGCCAAAGAAAATGTTGGAAATGAAAAGATTAAAAAAGAACACAAGTGAGGCCAAGAAATAGATGGGAGGAGCAGATACAGAAAGTGTGCAAGTGAGAGAAGAAGAATGGAAGCAATTAAAGGAAAAAGAGTGGTGGAAGAAGAAGTCATTTTACTAAACTGACTCGGCCACAGACTGGAAATAGTTGATGATGAAGATGACTACTGTCAAATCTGCTCCCTCCAGTTTTATATCTTTTCCATGCCTTATCTTCTTCCTTTCCATCACTATCACTTCGCTCTTCATCATGCTATCTTCCTTTCCATCACTATCACTTCACTCTTCATCACACTCTCTTTGACTTGTATCTTCATTCCATCTTCTATCCAAACACTATCCTAAAGGTCGATGAACCTTAACATAGGCTTCACATTGTTCCGTGCCAAGACAACTTTTTAAGTCAAAGTCTAATTGAATGATACGAAATATTCCCTAGGCTGAACTAAGTTTGAATATTAGAAAAAACTGTTGCAAAACTATATATCTTTAGGTAATAAATATAATTTAGAAATGTTATATTACACACATGATTAATATTTGATAAAATGATAAGTTAAATTATCATCATAATCTGTAATTATTTAATATTTTTGTCTTGAGAAGACTAATTTGTAATTCGTGATTGTCGAAGCTTACAGATATTTGAAGTGAAGTTGAAGTTTCTCATTCCCCTACATACACATATTACCGAATAACACCTTGAACATAAACATGTGTGAAGCATGTGTATCTCGCATAGCATACTCCTTGGTTATGTTTATTGATATATGCGGCGCATGCGTTGTTCAAAACTGCACTTCACACAAAACACTACTCGTTAAAAATGACACTTACTTTTCGTGAAATGTGTTTTCACGATACATTCGAGGAATATTATTCGGAAATACAAAAACTTGTTTCACGTTTAATGCATTCGTTTTGATGTATTTTTAAGTTCACAAAGTTCCAACTTTTTAAACAAATTTTCTAATTCTTGCACAAAATTGGTTTTTACTATGCAATAGTTTACATAAAATAGTTGGGTTGGAACCACTATTTCACAAATCCAAATCTCCAATTTACCTTCGAATTCTGAATCTTTGAAAAAAATTATGAACATAGGAGAATACATATATTTAATGGAATAATATAAAATACAAATAGTAACACTCTTTCTTATAATCCATTCGTTTTAGCATTCATACATTCATTTAAGTGTTAAATTAATGGTCTGGGGTCTTGTTGTTAAGTTCATCCCATAATTATAATTTTTTCTGAAACACCAATAAGCAGTATTAGAGCTCAAAAACAAATTTCATATGAAAAATTGGAATTTTTTTTTAATATCAAGAGTCTTGAATCTGAAATATTCTTGAATCCCCAAATCACGGATATCCTTAAAGCTTTGAGGTTTTAAGGGCCCATTCCTAATAAATAAGGTTTTAGAGAGCATATGTTTGATATTTTGAAAAAAAAAAAGTTCATTATATTGAAATATTGTAATTGAAAATAATGCTAATAATAGTCTCTCACTCATCTAAATAAAATTTTCTGTTTTCTTACATAATATCTCCATAAAAATAATATTCAAATGTATGTTACAGTAACGTTCCAACCAATGAAATGTATAGACTTGTTAAATACATGCTCATGTATCCATCACGTGTGTCCTGTAATATTTATAAACCTCTGCAACCCTTTCATGTTTCATAAGTTAATTTAATTGAAATTTTTGTTTATTCTTTTTTTTTTGTCAATGAGAGGCTTCTAACCCTAAGGTAAGTTCAACCCCTGCGTTTTTAAACTTTTTAAATAATTTTTGTTTTTTGTAATACACTTTGTACATTATAAGTGCATGTAAGAATCGATTTTAGGGAATAAACTGTTTTATTCTCAAAATAACGTTCCAAATTTTTTTCATGTTACCATTGAAATTGGTATCTATGTAATTTGTTCATGTGAACACGATATTACTCTCGTCCAAGCAAATTATTTGTCATCTTGGTCTTATTTCTTTCCCGTTGTGTGGGCTTACTCGGGAGAAGTGACACTGGTTCTGGTAGTGGAAGGGATTAAGACAATTCATAGGCTAGAGATACTAAAAAGATAATATAAACTATCATTGAACTTTAAAAAAAACTCTTGTCAACCTGCATCTGTGGGCAAACTTTTTAAATTTTAAGCTCATCCTTTCCGGTCTGCCCGGGACATGGAGGTTGGAGTTTAAATCCTGTTCGGGTGTACTGAGTTTTTTTTTTTCTTTAATTGGTTTTGCACTCCACCCCTCACAAATCCGAGTAAATTTTCTCTAAGATTCTCTCTTCCTTAACCCTAACCCATTGGCGATATTAATGTATGCTTATAACCTGAAAACGTCCTAGGATGCAGGGAAACAACAAAAAAACACTTGATGTGGTTATCTTGTTCAAAAACTTGAATTAAATTTTTAATCTCGTGTCATTTTAAAACCTGATATGTAAATAACTGCTAGTTGTACAAAGTAAAGACGACCAAAATGTTTGTTTATTACAAGTTTGAAACATTTAGTGACTGTCTGTCTCGCTCACACATGTTGTTTTTACTATGTCTGTCTCGCTCACACTTGCTCGTTCAGATGAAAGGGCTCAACTTTCCTGGGTCACATGACCCTCGCTTCTGTCAGTTTGTCATTGACCGTAGCCGGCACTTGTTGAAACCGGTGAGCTACCAATACCACGCTTCGTATGTACCCACACATGTAGCTGCTTGTAGACAATACAATTATGTACATGTCTGCTTGTCGGCAACATATGTATTTGCTTGCTTGCAGCTAAAAATGTTTTTGTAGGAACATGTCTGCATGTAGCCTAGAGTGTACTTGTGTCTGTTTAACTGACGGACATGTTGTTTGCATCTAAGTGTGGAGCATGTTGTTTTGTATCTACATGCTGTACCGCTCCTCACATTACACACAAAGACACAATCACAAGAATAAGGACGGAAGCAAATACCATTGGTGGAAATAAAGCGGTGCAGCACTTGATATCAACTACCGGGAGTATTTTGCCAATAAAAACATCCGTGCATGTGTATATTTGTAACTAATATCAATAGTACTGCAGATTATTAATCAATGAATAACAAAATATTGTCCAAACAGTGCTTGGGCCCCATAAGTTCACTTTGGGAAACTCTAAAATGGTGCATGTATTCAAAAAGCTTAGATAAACAGTTTGCGGTACACTTGTTTAGGTATGTATAACAAGATTTGCCTTAATATTTTGTTTTGCTCTTATATATTTCAAAATTATTTATTTAGATTTTATGTCACATCCTACTACTTGTTATTGATTTATATTACTCACTTTTGCCTGCGATTACATCTTATCCGCCACAAATTATGCACACTATTTATTTAGCAAGCTTTCCATGGTTGTTTATCTTAATAATTTGTTATGTTGGTAATGGCTGGTTGGAAATGGTTCCTTAGAATGTTAATGTTTCGTGTAGTTTGTTAGATTTACTAGGCTACGTACTAATTACAGTAATCGTCAAGTGAAAGTGGGTTTGGCTAAGTAAGATGTGTTGAGGTAGAATGCACTTACACACAACTCTAGAAGCACATTTTAAAATTAGAAAACCAAACAACTTCTTTGTGTAATGGACCCTTCTTTAAGACCCTTTCTGCTCTTAAGAAATAAAAAGACTTTAAAAAATGAATATGTTAATATCGTTTCAATGAAAATAATAGGGATTGAATAGTTAAAAGTTAATTGACATTATAAAAGAATTAGACAAATTTCTGATGAAAATAATTGAAAAAGATTTGCTTCTTGACAAAAATTTAATCAAATTGAAATATGAAGTATGGATTAGAAATGTTAATAAATGAACGAACGTTGTAAGGTGGTATAAAGTTTGACTAGTGGCTAGAAATATAAAATATGGAAATATAGTACATGCGAGAATGTTAGAATAAGTTCTTTATTAAATACTATGATATAAAAATATTAGCCCTTTGGTACGCTTTGGCTGTTAAAACTGAGGTATGTCAAGAACAACAAGTTTTACAATATTAGGTCTGCTCACTCACGTTACACCTTCTTTTATTGTGCTTTAGTTTACATATAACTTGCTTAATGCACTTTATATCGCACATGAAATAGTATTTAAAGTGATGTCACCTGCTTTGGTGGCCACATGGTCTAAGGCGTCACTATTTCAATAGACTATAATGCCGCTGACAGGGAGATCACGGTTCTATATCGGCCGGGTGTACTGAAGGTGGTTTTTCCTAAATGGTCTCCCACTTACTCTCCACACAAATGTGGGTACACTTCCTCTAAACAACCCTCACTATCCCTCACCCGTTAGTACATAATGTATGACTCAAATGTTTTGTAAGATGCGGAGATAAAAAAAAAGTAGTTATGGTCACTTTTACAATTCGAAGCAAAATCGAAGCTGACAAATATTTTAAACAAAGTCGAGGTTTTTGTAGCTTACCACCCCCTCCTCCCCCTCCCCTATTATCTAATAACTATTCAGCTTTGTCTGTGACAAATCTTCAGCTTCGAGTGACTGGTTCAGAACCCAATGAGAACAGATTCTATCCTGTGGGCTTTGGTTGTAACAATTGGCTGAAAGCTTTTAAAAATATATTATTTCTTATATATCTTGTGGCCAAATTCGTAATCGTGTGATTTGCTAATGGGCGAGTTAGCTAAAATATAATGTTTGACAGAAATGCAACACTTGCATGGGAAGAGCTGAGGTCCAGTGTACCCCACCAGGGTCTAGTAATTATCAAATTGCTGCATGATGTAGGAACTATAGTCCAACACCTTATCTCAGCCGGTAGCCTGTCTGTCTACTGACCTAAGGGTTCCGGTTCGATTCCCGGCATGGCCCAAAAATTTATCATTGGTGAAATGTGGGTTTCCCCTTTCACAGTGATGACTTGACGGCCGGAGGGCAGGATGTTGTGTCTAGTCTAGATTTAAGTTGGTTTATAACTCGTGTGCTGGCATTAAATACCTCAAATATTTTTTTAAATTCTATATAAACTATAATTACATGTACGGATGTAGTTGAAGGTGAAGATGTCTGTAGAGCTGCAACTTGTAGATAAAATAGCTAATCTGGAAAACAGGATCACTTCAGGGGGAGGATGGAAGGAATCGCTAGTTAGGGTAATTATTTTTGTAATTTTTATAGCACAAAACAGGAAACCAGCCCAAAAAACCTTATTTTTTCAGGAGACGCGGAAAACTCTTTGCAAACCAGGACTTGTCCCCTATCTGCGGTAAATGTCATTTTTAAAATGATGTCACATAGTGGTACTTTACAGCACATGTGTTCTTTAGGCAGTAGTGATGTCTACAGAGGCTATGAATATGGAACTAACCCAATTTACATATTTTGTGGACATGTTTCCTTTTGCGGTTAGCAATTCATATATGTTTGGTTTATTTTTCTAATATAATAATCCCAACAATTCTTTATATTGGATCATGGGCCATCACAGAATTTGGTAAAAACTTTTCCTCTTCATTTTTAAATGTTCTGATCAAATTATGATTTTCTTATGACAAATATTTTAAGAAATGTTGAGATTACTACTAAACGTGTCTACTAAGAAATATTGTATTTATTTTGGCAAAAAAAAAGTCTTTAAAACCCACGGTAGTACGGGCGTTAGTTTGTGTTCCCTACCAACCACTTCAAATAAATGAAGAGATGTTTCGCCAGCCTCATGACGTGAGATTGTGATGTTGACAGGTCCTGAAACACCGAGTTGACGGTGTCAAGAGGGTCAGTTCTCACCCTATGCTTCCACTATGTAAGTACACAACGCAGGGGGGGGTATCTCTGACCTGGGGTATTGTGGTTCTAGCCTCTAACAGGTGCACAAGGTATAAATATGGCTGGCTACTCAACTTCACCCCCCTGATATATTACTAATAAGTTTCCTAAAATTCACTCTCTCTCCCTGTTTCATTAGACTAAATTATAATACCTTCTTCGGTGGTTAAATGGTCTAAGGTGCCACGTTCGTACCAGACTGGGTGGCCAATAACGGGGAGATCGATGTTAGAATCCCGGACGGATGCACTGAAGGAGTTTTTTTCCCTTAAATGGTTTTTCACCCTCCCTCCACATAAATGCTGGTACATTTTCTCTAAAGTTCTATGTTCCCTTTGCATTAGTGTAATTAATGTAAGTGTGCAACCCGAGAGAGTACTAAGGCTCGGCGAGAACTAAGAACATTCTCTTGTGTTTGTGGTCCAGACTTGACGGGCTCACATGACGGCTCGGTCCAGATGTGGGAGTGGGGACACGTCCAGTCCGTCGCAGTCCCCCGCGGCCCGGGAACCTTCGCCAAGGTCACCCGAGTGCGCTTCAGCGAGCACGGCAACAAGTTTGGGGTGGGAGACGGAGACGGGAACTTGAGCTTGTGGCAAGTGGGGCTCGCCTCCAACAGCAGCCGTCCCTTCTTTGTGAGTGACAGGCTTGACACATGAATACATGAAATACATACACTATAACCGCTTCAGGCTAAGGCGTCACTCTAATGTTAGACTAGACTGCCGATGACGGCGAGATCGCGGCTTCAAATCCTGGTCAAGATTACTGAGAGGAGTTTCTTCAAAATGATTTTCCATTCTTCCTAACGCAAATGCAGGTACATTCCTCTAAATTCAACCTTCTTCATCAGGGTAAATAGTATGTGTGCGTATAACCTGACCAGGTAGTAAGACGCAAATAAAACTTTTTCCGCTGTGATATACCATAATTTGTACCCCTATAAGACGAGAGACTAACTAACTGTCCCCAGACCAACCAGTGCCACAGCAAGGGGACCAGCGACTTTGTGTTCCTCAGCTCGTGTAGTATGGTGGCCACGCGGGCCACAGTTCCGAGAGCAAGAACGTCGCCTTGTGGGACACGTTGCTGCCTCAGAAGAAGGCCATGATCACAGGTACTCATATTCCTGTCCATGTAACACAGTTCACCTACAATGGTGGTCCATAACTCGGCAGTGGTCAGTCGATTGGGTAAGAAAACTACTTGGTCATTAAAAGTCGATCTTTGTGTCACCCTAACTCGCAAATAAGATCAAATATGACCAAAATAGTCAATAATGTATAAGAAAACATTAGCTAAGTAGCTTAGTTTGAAAATGCACATTTCTTTATTCGATATTTTTTTTAAAAAAGTTTAGGGGAAATAAGTATTTGAGCAAAGTTTGAATTCAAGCAATATAGACAAATAAATGTTAGGGTATAGAGGGTGGAGGAATAATGGGGTATCGTGGGCAAGTCGACCCACGATACAGGGCGTCACTATCGCACTTGACTGGACTACTGACAATTGGAGATCAGGGTTCGAATCTGTCAGGTGTGCTGTGGGAGGTTTTTCCTAAACGGTTTACCACTTTACCTCACACAAATGGTGGTTCCTTTCCTCTAAATTCTACCTTCCTTATTCCAACTACATTAGCTTAGTTAATATAAATATCCATACAAACCAAACAAAAAAAAGATATTTGGTTAAAAAAATAATTAAAATCAATTTAAATAAATGAGTTAAGTATGAAACCAAACACCAAAACGGTGTGTGCTGTGATTGCAGCGTTCTCTTGCCACGACCAGGGCGCTTCGAGCGTGGTGTATGCTCCGCAACACCAACTGCTCATCTCGGCGGGTAAGAAGGGGGACGTGTGTCTGCTTGACGTCCGTCAGAGGCAAGTCAGGCACAGGTTCGTGGCTCACGAGTCGCCCGTCAAGTGCCTGGCCATAGACCCAGCGGAAGAGTTCTTTGTCACCGGGGCGGCTGACGGGGATATCAAGGTGAGTAACGTTCTAACAACAGAGGAGGGTGGTCTACTGGGGCCATGTTTCGTCTAAAAATGAGCTGAATTGATCCTTTCTTGAAGGAAAACCTTTTCTCACTTTTTGAAGTACATTTTGTAATACAAGGAAGAAGGTACAGGAACAAACACTTGGCTTTCATAATAAAAACTGGAACACAGCTCGCACTTTACACTGCTGCCACTGGACAGAGCGTAAACTCTTCCTCTTGAAGAAAAATTGATAGTTAACCGCCCAATCCTTTGACCTAGGTTTCGTTCTCTCGGAAGTCATCAAGAGAGGATGGGGGTGGGAAACCGTTATATTAGTTGGTTCATCATCGATCTATTTTCTTCAAGAGGCGACCAATACCTCTTTGTACAGTGGCAGCAGTGTAGAGCGTGTGAACTGTGGTCTCCTTTTCATTGTAATGTGTTTGTTTCTACCTTATTTCTTTCTGTGCCTCCTTCAATGTATCGCTAAATTGATGATTAAAACTATATTCAATTTTATGCTTTTTCAAGACGAGATTTTAAGACAGCAAACAAAACAAACAAACACACGCTGTTCAGTACCTAGTGTAATTGTTTTCCCTCAGGTGTGGGCATTGTCCGGACACAACGCGCTGCACTCCTTCACGGGGGAGCACGCGCGCTCCAGCTTCTTCAAGAACATTGGTCAGGGTGTGACGCAGCTGCACGTGGATGGAGGCTCGCGGCTCTTCTCTTGCGGAGCCGACGGCTCTATGAAAGTGCGCCAGCTGCCGGATAGAGACCTGGCGGTGCACACCATCTACTGAGCGGTAAGCGGTGTTATCTAGTGCTAGGCTAATGTCAAGTTCTGTTAATGACGTCCCAGAAAGTGATGTTATCAAGGAGCCTAATCTGTGGCAGATAAAATTATCAAATAAGTTGGATTTCATTATTTAAAGTCACTAAATAAAAGACCTTTTTTTTTCCCAGCTAAAAATAGTATAAAGAATCTAATAAAAACTTGGGGTGATATAGTGATATGGATAGAAAAATTGTAGGCAAATTTTATATTTAAAATATTTGCGTTGGGTCACAATTTGACTGTAACGATAGCCAGATTAAACACATGGTGGTTTGGTGAAGGGAAATATTTTTTCCTGGACTACAAACTTTGATTTGTTATGGGAATATCAAGAAGAAAATTACATAATTATGTGTTTTAGTTGTGAACTTTGAGACTTCTTGCCCTTCTGTCCTCCTGTTGATGTTTAATTTACTACAGCTGTTTGGCGCTATTTTTACTTTGTCGTCAATAACATATTATGTATCCAACTATCACACACACACACACACAGTGTCATATTGACAGGATCGAACCTGGTACCACACAGTGGTCTCTCCACTGAGCCATGCTCGCCTGTCTCGTAACCAACACCACAACTAGTGGAATGTGGCAGAGCATTGGATCACAAATCCAAAGGTTCTCAGTCTCGATTTCTGTGACCAAGTTGTAATTTTCTCCCTCTATTGAATTTGCTATAATCGAGTTTGATTGCCACCTTGTGGCATGTTTTAGTGGCATGGCGTGAGTGTGGAGATGTTTCATTGCCGGCTGGAGGCATGTTCGTGGCACTGGCTCACACACAACACCGTTTGTACCATTACAATATCGATGCGAGTCTCCTCCGGACCTCTTGTTGACATTTATCAAAATGTTTGTTTTGCTGATCACGATACATGTGTAAACTAATTATTGTTAAGTTTGTCTTTAAAAGATTTTATATTAATTTATTGCCGTTGCTATGTATTTTTGTGTGCATGTGAGAAGGGAGTAGATTCTTTTTTAAATAGCCCATTTAGGATCGTTATCGTTTAATTAATTTGTAAAAATGATAAAAACTTTTCAAAGTAACACTGATCTGATTGAATGAAAAGTTAATAGTATTTGAAATCTAATTTGTTTTGGGACAGATAACTGCATTATCTATGAAAACCTCAAACATTTGCAATAATATATAATATATGTTCTGTAGTCAACATTTTCTTAAATTATCTTTGATGCCAGAAAATGGAATTTCCTGTACTTTATGTTGCCTCTTCTATGTATGCTATTATTTTTATGTTGTTGACTCAGAAAAGATAGCAATGTACAAATTTTTAGTGTAATTTGCAAAAAAAAAGCTCCTTTTTATGTTATATATTATATCCTATCTCTATTTTCTTATGAATGGACATATCCGACCTCTAGAACCATTACTAAATCTACTTTAATGTGTTCATACGTCAAGTCATTTGATCTGCAGCTGTCACTTTTATATATAAAATCAACAATAATATTATAGTAAAATGTTACGAATGTTGACCAAAACATTTATGTGTTTTCTCCAATTGTCCATTCATAAGAAAATAAAGGTGTGCTTCCACCCAAAATTTTCACAAATATGGGTATAACTTATATAGAATACATCCCCTTTAAGCTGTAGGTAGTAATTTTTATGTTAGAATTTGAGTACAAATGCCAGGATGTACCCATCGATCACAGTTTGGTTCTACGTCACTGAAGGTAGCATGGAGCCACTGAGCTCGTAATTTCACAACATCAACCTGTACTCATTTCTAACTCTATTAAGTTGTTGATTGCTATTTATTATTTTATTGATATGCAATGGGAAATATATATTTCGGATAGTTAATCTCTTAAAACTTATAATACACACTAATCTAATTGAACCAAAACATAAACATTGGTTTTTATGAAACCTTAGAGTTGAAAACTACGGTCGTCGTCGGTTGTCGTGTAAGATGAGATAAGGCAGGGGCCGGCGAGGAAAGCTTTGTTCTGACAGATATTAGGCAGGCTCATGGCTCTGTATTCGGCCGTTAGATATAACCTATCAGTGGCCAAACCTCGCCTGTCAGTGGCCAACTCTTTTCTTGGATCATTTATAGGTCCTGGCATTGTCTACATCTTAATTATGAGCGTTGATATCCTCTGTAGGTGGAGTGGGAAGCAAATTTAAACCTTCCTCTTTATCAAAACCTACAAAAATAAATAATTTTATGTAAGGTAAGGAAATAATATTACACCCCTCAAAATTATTAAACTAAACATTTCCTCCCACCACTTTGTGTTTCAAATTTATGTGTTGGCCATTTTAAACGTGCCTTCGTGGATTCATCTCGGATTACATTGTTTAAGGCAGATCTTTAAATGACAGGATACAAGAGTTTCAATCTCCTTCATGTTCAGTAAGTCCCAGGTGCTGAAACCATACTCGAGCCTCTGCTCCAGGCACAATAATAAGTTAGTGGGTTTAGTCTGGGATAAGAGCATTAGATTAACCATGGAAATTATTAATAACCATTAAATAATTAGTTTGGTATTGCAACATCGTGTATGTTTACAAGCTATAACCACATTATAAAGTATGCTTTATCTTTGACTCGACTAACACCGGAAGTCGAATACTATTACCGATATGAAAAAGGAACCGTAACTAGATTGCTCATAAAACTGCTGTATTTGTTGCCGGCTATACAAATAAAACGTTAGCAACGGCAAATATGAAGTTGTCGAATTTTCATAGACAATAAGAAGCACATAAGATTATGTATGTATTTCAAATTAAAAATATGGTGTAATTTAAACTGTTAATAGTGTTATATTGTAAATGTCAAGTAACGCCGTTTATAAACTAAACATGTGTCTTAAGCATGTACTTTTAAAAAGCGGTTGAAAAATCACTGCGATTTGCCTTGGGAGTAAAATTTATAATACTAGTAGCATTTTGTGTGGAACGATACACATTAAGTTGTTTTACAAGCCCATAAACAAACCGACAATATTTTCTCCTGTGTATGTGGTAGATTAGTAGGGTTAGTAATATTTGATTTGACACCTCATTCTGTGTACAAAAAAAAAATGATCCATTTGAATTATTTTGGAAATAGAAAAAATGTGTCCTGTGCTGGGTTTTGAACCAATGAGGTTTGGTTTGTGGTTCAGCATTGGCGCTTTGAGTCGAATTGCAAAGGTTCAGGTAATGGATGTTCAGTTAATATTTTTCAAAGTAATCTACAGAATGTTGTGTTTAATTATATCTGTTTCTATACCTACATAACAAGACAGTGTAGAAACACTGTACAGTGATGTAGAGTGAGTGATAGTGAAGGACGAGAAAAGTGTGGTTGTTGCTATCAAACTCTCCTTTCAGGTTGGCTTCCTTCAATATCATTTAAGGCTCTTTTACACGGGTCATGTTTACTGGTGTCAAGTACGTGAATTCAAGCGACTTTCCCGCTAATGTTTATGTCCTTGTGTTCGTATAGTAGAAAGTGAAGTTGGAGAAGAGTCTACTCTAGTGGCCGCTTGAAGGTAACGTGACTAACTCCTCTCTGGTACTTTCCTCGTCTGGCTGCTTTCCTTCAGGCTGGACAGTAGGGAGTACAGTCCTGGCTAGACAGTAGGGAGTACAGTCCTGGCTGGTTTCCTTCAGGCTGGACAGTAGAAAGTACAGTCCTGGCTAGACAATAGGGAGTACATTCCTGGCTGGTTTCCTTCAGGCTGGACAGTAGAGAGTACAGTCCTGGCTAGACAATAGGGAGTACATTCCTGGCTGGTTTCCTTCAGGCTGGACAGTAGAGAGTATTTAAAATGAGTAAGTGGAGGGGTAATGACATACATAAGTTCTTGGGTATTTACGTAATATATGACATACCATAGAACATCATTCTCGGCAAGTATTCTAACAAACTGTTAAGAGAAACTGCTTTTAGCAAAACATCACTTAAATGGGTAATTAATGCTTGCACTAATATTTTCATTTAAGCACGACATACTTTTATCTTCCCCATTTGCAAATGACCGGCTGATGGGTTCCTTGGAAAGTGGTTTCAAGTACTCGACGCCGGTAAACTTGACCGTGTAAACGAGCCTTTACTCTTCATCACGGTACAGTGTTTCTACAGTTCCAAGCCATTAGACAGTAATTCATTTTATGATTTAAATACTTAGATATTAACACTTTGTAATATTTAAATCTTCCTAGTCATAACAATTTTTTGCCTGCCTTATTTTATCTTATATCGGTTAGTAATTGTAACCTGCATACTTCATCCTACTGTGGACTTGTGTTTCAATTGTTACTCTTCCTTATGTAAGCGCAACATTAATGTAATATATCTTGTTGTAAATATAGCCCACTACATGTGTTAGTGTAGTTAAGTGTGTGTTTGAGTCTATATTCTCAGTTAAGTATCATTTGAAAGACATCTCTAATGTAGTTAATTATTTGTCGAGTGTGCCCTAGATAGACGACATGGCTGAATAGTAGTTTAATGGCCTCCAAATCGATGTTTGCATGGAAATGTTCTATATAGTGTTGAAATCTTGTGGGGTTTGTTGGGTAGCACCCATCTGGGCCTTCGAATCATGTCCAATACAAACTTTTAAAATGATAGATTTAAAATATATTTTAAAATATGGTTGATTGTGTCTCTTGATGTAGAAACTTTGGCCTGCCAAACAATTTTTTTTTGTCCTACTGGTATTTTATACATTATTATTTACTGAAAATAGTCTACAAAAAGATTGTCTTACAAAACTTAAGATATAAATTATAAATGTTATTAATTTTGTTTACTTAGCTAACCCATTCCATGGTGTGAACCTAGCGCAGCTATCTGTGAAGGCCCAGCAGCCATTTTTATACTCTATAATCTTATTCTACAAATATTTTTGCTATTCATTTATTTTCCTCATTTATTACTTTGTTCGTGATCACCGTATAGGATTGAACTGGTCGATCCTCTATCAGCCTAAATATGAAGTATTCAGACTGGCTAATAGTTCACTGATTCATTGATAGATGGCATTGCAATGGAACATTGATTTGCGCCCGTCCCAGGGAACGTTCAGTCAAACACAGGCGTCCATTGCCCACACTGGGGAACGTTCTGTCAAACACAGGCGTCCATTGCCCATACTGGGGAACGTTCAGTCAAACACAGGCGTCCATTGCCCACACTGGGGAACGTTCAGTCAACACAGGCATCCATTGCCCACACTGGGGAACGTTCAGTCAAACACAGGCGTCCATTGCCCACACTGGGGAACGTTCTGTCAAACACAGGCATCCATTGCCCACACTGGGGAACGTTCAGTCAAACACAGGCGTCCATTGCCCATACTGGGGAACGTTCAGTCAAACACAGGCGTCCATTGCCCATACTGGGGAACGTTCTGTCAAACACAGGCATCCATTGCCCACACTGGGGAACGTTCAGTCAAACACAGGCGTCCATTGCCCAACTGGGGAACGTTCTGTCAAACACAGGCGTCCATTGCCCATACTGGGGAACGTTCTGTCAAACACAGGCATCCATTGCCCACACTGGGGAACGTTCAGTCAAACACAGGCGTCCATTGCCCACACTGGGGAACGTTCTGTCAAACACAGGCGTCCATTGCCCATACTGGGGAACGTTCTGTCAAACACAGGCGTTCTGTCAAACACAGGCGTTCTGTCAAACACAGACGTCCATTGCCCACACTGGGGAACATTCAGTCAAACACAGACGTCCATTGCCCACACTGGGGAACGTTCTGTCAAACACAGGCGGCCATTGCCACACTGGGGAACGTTCTGTCAAACACAGGCGGCCATTGCCCATACTGGGGAACGTTCTGTCAAACACAGGCGTTCATTGCCCACACTGGGGAACGTTCAGTCAAACAGTGTTGTCCAATGCCCGTGCCAGGAAACATTAGGGCAAACACAAGTGTCCAATGCCCGCACCAGGGAAAGGCGTATGATGGCTCCAATAGATCCCAAGGGCCACTTGTTTTATCGGTAGTGTTAGGGGGCAGTTGGTACTGGAACTGGATCGTTTATATTCAATTTCTTGGTATTTTAGCTACTGTCCCCCAGAAAACAAAACAAAAAGTTTTCCCACTGATTAGGCCATAGATAAACAAGTACAACTTATTCAGGATGATCTTTCACTCCCAGAAATAGATAACCCTGCCACACTGCTTGATCAACAGTTATTTTAAATGTTTTATTTGAAGAAAACTAGTAAAGATAGACGCACCAAGTTTTTACATGATACAAAACATGTCTGATATTACTCCCTGGTCGTCTGATACATGGAATATTTAGTGAAGGGCCACATATGGTTTGACTTGCATAGACTAGTTTTATCAACGAGACGTTGATAAACATCTGTGTTACAGAATAAATCTAAAAACATCATAACCTCTTCAGGAGAATCAATAACCATATTGACACTTGGATTTCCAGTAAAAGGGGAAGGAGGAAGCCGGTAAGGTGGAGAAAAATCTGGCGGACTGAATACGTCACTGTCAGGTCGTTTTCCTTATCTGACGGAATTAATTCATTCTCTGACTCTGGATAAACTATAAGTAAATCACCTATTTCTTCATCTAAACTTCTTTGATGAGAAATTCTACATTCTTTTGCTTTCGTCACTCAAATAATCATGTTTTCTCTTTAAAATGTTTACAAACCAACACGTTCATAAGTTGACGAGAGAACACATTTTGTTTCTTTTACATGAAAACAAAGAAATCTGATGCTCACCTGAGGGTTTAGGTGCCTTCTAACAAAAGCGCTAAGAACCAGGCGCACAAAGCTTTCCTAGACTTTGTTTTGATCAGTATCCTTAATCGGCCACTAGAGTTTGGGCATCGCACTTGTCGAGCAAATGTGCTGATACACCTGTTTCTGTAAAGGATGTCCACTGTTGATTTCTTATTTTTAAATCAATTTTGATATTATTTACTGATCGCGCTGGTGTGTTTTTAATTAATTTTTTTAAGTCTATAATGCCAATCATTTTTATAACTTTTTCATTGAAAACCTATATTTTAAACAATTTTTCCCGTTAGCCTATTTTATATAAATTTACTGTTAAATATTCCAAATGATTGGTTAGTAACGGCCAGCACTGCCTTCGTGCCGTGGTTACATCATTGTCCTCTGAGGGCAACAGTGGATTAACACACAGGGAGGAGTTGGATGTAATTAATTATATTCAAGAAATTATTGGATTCACGATTAAAAGAATGATTGAAAATTTTACTGTAACTTGTTTTAAAACTCTAATGCTAATTGAAGGTTTAGCCCAAACATAATTACAGGATGAACCTAACAACCAGGCCCCAGACCAGTAATTTAACACTTGACTGAATCTATGAATGTTATCATACATGCAGTAGGTGCATACAATCAAGTTAATTTGCTCCTTTTTTATATTAACTACTCCAAGTTCGGACAAAGTTGGGCTGAGTTGTTAATTTGAGCTGTTTTAGAGCGAAAAGCCCTGTTACATTGGGAATAATTTTATTTGTATTTGTCATTATGATGACAATGTAAGTTGTTGACTTTTTAGATTATTTTATTTTTACAATCTCTTGTAAAAATGTTTTTAACCTTAAATTGCATGAGTAATTTTTCCGTGTAATTTTGGTAGTATTTTTTATTTGAATAAATGTATGTAGTGCGACAGCAAATTGAAGGATATTTTTACTAGATATTGTTTGGCAACATTGCTTAGTAATGGAGGGGGAGTAAAGTCTTGCGGGCTCACGAGGAAAACTGGAAGTTTGTTTCAACAAAATTTAAAAGATTTTATAATTACTATACAACAAATATTGTAATCGGTGTTAAATGTACCATTTGGATGGTTGCAGGGCTAAGAGTCACAATCAACTCCATTTTAAAAACTATATTGTGATGTAAATATTACTTAGATAAATTTGTTTCAATCTTATGTACATTGTTTCAATCTGTGGTCAAAGATGTTCGCGGTGGTGTGCTAGCTATAAACATAGCTTTTTTTTAATTGCTATATATATATCGACTAAAAAAAAAGGTTGTTTATATATACCCACGAATACACACTTATAATATATGTAAAAAGGGTTAAAGCCATGCTTGCAAGCGAACTTATCTTTACATAACATTGATAAATAAGAAAAATATAAATATCCTGAATGTTGTTAAAGTTTACAGACTGAATTTACTTACTATTGATGGAAAATGTGTATTTTGTAAACTTCTTTTGACATTCTTTCGATGTGCTGTGAATATAAAATTATATACTATATACATCTAATTACTTATTTAGTGTTGTAAACAGATCACTTATTTGTACCAAATATTAACTGACAAAGTCTCACAGTTTTCACACAGAAAGCAAGTAAACGTTAAGGCAAAGTTACATAAACAAATCGACATACTAATTTTTTTTTTTTTTTTGTTCCTCTGTTGTAAAATTATCAATGTGTTTTACAGTTTTAAAAAAAAGTCTTAACACTTGTTTAATATTGCTCTAAATATTTCTTAGTGTTGATGAAATTCATGGTCTGCGAGTCCAGGTTTAACTCTACCAATGTTATCACATTACATCTGAGTCACGTGATTAGGTAGGACGCCGTATGATTGGTTAAAGCTCTTAGTTTAATTTGATTTGCAACTCTCATTATCTTTTATACAGGTTTAAAACAAGGAAAATGAAGACAAAACAGAAATAGGAACTGAATAATACCGAGGTAAAAGAACTAACTCAACTGCAGAAAATAGAGTATCCACCGTTTAGTTCCTTTATTCTGTTTATGAAAATGGCACCTAAGGTTCCACATACCAAATAAATGTGAGTATTTTATATTTTCTCGAACATTCAGTTACCGAGATAGGAAGTAGATGATGGAATTTGCTGCGCCAAGCTCCTTGCGGGACACACTTGAAACTTAAATTGCTGAGGTTTGGCATGACGAATCGTTACAACATACATTTTATTTTCAGAAACATCTCTTTATAAAAAATATATAATAAAACAACTTAAAGCACGGTACTTAGAAACCAACCAAGTTGAATTCCTCATTCGTATATAATATATAGAAAAACTACCCTTGAACAAAGGAATAAACTGAAAAAAGAGAAATTGGGTTCAACTTTGACACTGCTGTCAATTTTTAGAAGCGAACACATTGAATGAGAATGAACAAGTATTTTATATAATTTAATAAGTGTCTGCGAAGTTGAAGTGAATCTTGAAACTGGCAAAGCAGAGTCGAAGATAATGTTCTTGCTGTCATATAAAACTACCTTTAATTTGTTAAATCATCCATTAAGTGCTTCTTGTCAAAGAGAAAGATTTATATAAATAAACAAAGCCTACTCTATTATTATTTTAGCTGACGTATGTGAATTAATCTCTACTTACTGTATAGATGTGATTTAATCCCTAGTCTGTTTTAAAATATTGTTTGTTTGACATTGAGGTGGCCCAATGGATAAATAATTTTATAATAATGGTCATTGATAAAAATAAAGAAGAATAAACTAAGAGGCCTAAGTGTAAATTTATTGAAGAAAGCCCACCCAGGGAAAGAGGGAAAATGTCAGAAGAATCCAATGCACAAAGGTGACATCTTCTTACTTTCTTCCTTCATCTATAGTAGACCTAGTCAAACACACATTTATACACAACTTGAGTAATATTTTGGGATTGTTGTTGTTATCAAACAAAAGATAAGAAGAGATAAACTTTACACAAACACTGCATTACTCCATTTTGAATTCAAAATGAAACTGTTAGAAAAACACTTTGCAACACTCTTCATTAATTTACACTTATTATCTTATTTTTCTTTGTTTTTATCAATTTCCATTATTATAAAATTAAAAATACTTTTTCGTAGCTGCTATACAAATTATTAAATGTTGAAACAAGTTGCGTCATGATGAGATACCTCAAATATCTTCGAAATATATATCCAAGTTTTCTTTTCCATTTAAAATATTTCCAAGAAGGGAAGGCTATTATGAGTCTTTTTAAGTTGAAGCAAAGGAGATTTGACTTGTGAAGTTTCACACACCCTTATATCGTTTATTAAATTTGTTATAAAATAAACATGTGACAATCTCCTGATTGGACACCCGTTTTCAACCAACCGAAGCATTAATACAACTTTCACTTAGAAAGTTGTGTGATTGAAAGACATACCATATTAATGTTGGTCTAATATTCTTGTGTTTATTGTCTAATGATTTGAACATTATGTGGCTTTGTTGGAATACTTTTAGCTAGTCATGTATTAGAAATGTTGACCCCCTATTTTAAGTCAACTTGTGTTAAATAATCAGTAAGTTCGATAATTATGTGATTTTGTCCAACTTATACATTGTTACATCTTTCTAAGTAAAAACTTTGTGGGTAGTAATAAAAAACTATAATATATTGTTACTGATTTAAGAAAAGGTCTAGTCTTAGCAGATATATGTTGGAAAATAAAATTAACAAATATGGTAGTGAATTTGATAAATCAAGTATTACTGTAGCAATTGAATCAACTCTATTATAAAAAACCCCATCTGTATAAAAAAAATAGATACAATTTATTCAATTAATATGCAAGACCTCAAAAATAATGTGAAATATATATAGTTTATTGCAAAATAATAATAATTTACTTTATTTTTCACATAACCTTTCTTTTTAAGATAATATATTCATTATATACTGTACATGCAGACAAAAAATTGCCTTATAAACATTTCTGTATATAACACAAACGTTTGTGTTTGCTGTTCCTTATCAATAATGTGGGGGCCCCTTAGTTATCGTAACATTCCGGAGTGCAACTTGGTTTATATCGAGTGTGAATGAGATTTGAGATAATATTTTATGTGGTAGTGGTGCCAAAGTTGTACGGAAAAAAAAAAACACCTTTATTATAGTCTTTATCTTTATTTGTTAGTTAATTGTTTCTTGTTGGTTATATTTTGTGTGTAGGTGGGTTTGTACAAATGTAAGATAAGTTATCACATGTGTTTTAATTTAATCATTCTGTTATTTATTCTCTGTAATCATTAGTGTCATCAATTTAGTTTTATTTCAAGTATTTAACAGTATTGTTATGAAATCTGTATGTAAAATGAAATAAAATACATTACTGTGCAAACTTAGATGTGCGTTTTAGCTCTTGAGTACAATATGACTTGCTTGGCAAGACGTGACACTGCCGTGACTGGACAGAAACTTCTAACACTGTCCTCTTTGCCAATAACCTTCACCGTCTACAAAAACCATCCTCCGTACATCTGGCCAGAATGTTCAGTGCGACTACCGAGTGAATTGAAGATGGCAGATAGCCCAGAAGAGTCGAGGTATTGGTTTCGACACTTTACTATATTCTAGGGAGCCAACATTTCACTCAGTTTGAATTCTGAACAGTCATTCTGAGAAAGTTGTCCCTGTCTAAGGACCATTTCACATGGCTGTCTCCTTGTCCCACGTATCTACTAACGTGTCTCAGGTCCATTCCGCAGTTTTATTATCGAGTCTTTTCTTACAAATAATTTCTACCACACGATGTGTTGACATATAGATTGACTCGCCAACTACAGATAATAGAGCTGCTCCAGTACAGCATAGTCAGTGGCTTGCTATTGTATCCACACAATAGAGGTGAAGAAATAAAAAAAGCCATTGCAGCGTACATATTACATCAAAGAAGAAAAAAAAACTTTTTTGGGGGGGTTCACCCCGCCAAACTGTGTGAGATTGACGAAGGGTGCCTTTCACCTGTTATGTAATAAATTAAGGTGGCATCCATCCAAATACTTCCTGTATTTTCGAATGTACATCCGTCTTCCGCAACTTGCCGTGCATTCAAAGCGTCTGTATTGACCTTCAGACATCAAGGTGTGGGGTGGGGGCAAGAGGGTGAAGACTCAGATATGACCTTGCAGCAAGATAGCAAAGTTACAACTGAAAAGGTTTCCTTGTCTTTCTTTGATGTTGAACAATGCCGCCAACCATCGAGGAAAGAGTGTTTTAATCAAGCCATTGCGTATTGACAGTGTGAGAAAACTGAAACCGATGTTTCTTGACCAAACTTGCGACAGACCAGACGTGACATTAGGAGACACGCGCAACAAGGAAACATTTGTTTGAAATTGCACTTATCAACAGTCAAACACTGGTACATTTCATCAATATAAACCCCCTTAAATGGTCATAAGCAACTTATGTTAAACAGGAATAAAAAAAAATCTTGGATAAAGGATTGTGAAATCAAATTTATAAGAACTTAACTTTCAAATAACCCAGTTTGCTGGCCGCATGGTTCAAGGTGTCGCTCTTGTGTTAGACTGGACTGCCATTGGTGTATAGAGCGGGGTTCTAATCCCAGTCGGATGTACTGAAGGTGTTTATTTTACTAAATGGCTTTCCACTTTTCCTTCATGCAAATGCAGGTACACTTCCTAATCCCTAAAACCTGTAGTGTAATTAGTACAGTAGTACATAAGTGTGTCACCTGGAAGGGTAGTAAGATGCAGTGATTTAAAAAAATTTACATAAAAAGACACTTATTTGGCTGTCCATGCCCCAAGCAACCTCACTACTATTGGTCTGCGTGACATTACCTATAACTACAACTAAACATGACAGAATGGAGGGACGCGAGAAGGAGCACCAACCTTAGAAAAACACTATGCATGATAGAAACACAATTTAACACATTCTTCAAACTAATATCATGGGTTAAATACTATAAGACCATAGTGACACTAATAGGCCTACTAAAATAAAACATGATGGGTGTCTTTCAACTTTGATCACTTCTCTAGATAATATTTTATCGAGCATTGTCTTGCCATAACGACATGTTTCATAACTTCATGAAATGATAACTTATTAGAAAATAATTTAATGATAGGAAAGATGGTTTTTTTAAGGTTACACTTGAACTGATAATATAATATGACCAGCCCTACCTTTGTTTCCTTATCACTAAAATCTTTATATATCGTTACATTCTCTTGTCGACTATATATCAATTGTTACATTCTCTTGTCGACTCACTCGACTATACATCCATTGTTACATTCTCTTGTCGACTCACTCGACTATATATCCATTGTTACATTCTCTTGTCGACTCACTCGACTATATATCCATTGTTACATTCTCTTGTCGACTCACTCGACTATATATACATTGTTACAGTCTCTTGTCGACTCACTCGACTATATATCCATTGTTACATTCTCTTGTCGACTCACTCGACTATATATCCATTGTTACATTCTCTTGTCGACTATATATCCATTGTTACATTCTCTTGTTGACTCACTCGACTATATATTCTTTGTTACATTCTCTTGTCGACTCACTCGACTATATATCCTTTGTTACATTCTCTTGTCGACTCACTCGACTATATATCCATTGTTACATTCTCTTGTCGACTCACTCGACTATATATCCATTGTTACAATCTCTTGTCGACTCAATCTAGTTTCAGAAATGAGCTCTCCTCTAAGTCTTCTTGCTGCAACACTCGTGTTGGTGGCCAATGTTTATTCACAGGTAATTAATACATAATTAGTTAAAATAGACTCTCGTCAAGTATTTGTACTTTAGATTCTCTGTCCTTGATCCTCTCTTATTTGTGTTTCTTTAGGATCTGACAGTCGAGCTGGACCAGGGAATTATTCAAGGAAGTGTTGGCAGTACTGTTTCAGGGGTAACCTTCTATAGTTTCCTGGGGATACCTTACGCTCAACCACCTGTCGGAGAGCTAAGGTTCAAGGTCGGTTGTATTTTAATTACATTAGTACAGGTATTTAGCTAAATGTGTCGGAGTGTGAAATAATCATAAAATGGTGGTAAGCAGTGATAAGATAAATGAATAAATGTATTGCTAGTAGCTGTATGTGACCTGAGTTGCCTGAGTTGTACGAAGTGTTTATAAATGATGCCAGGCCCCGCAAGAAGCTCCATCTTGGAAAGGAGTGAGAGATGCTTCGACCGTCGGATCCAACTGCGTCCAGGTTGAAGGCTCGGTTGAAGGATCTGAGGATTGTCTCTTCATCAATGTTTACACACCACAGGTGAGAATAAAATATCTGTAGCCAACATTAATTATTGAAAGAAATATATATATAATCTCCGCCATGGTGGTAAGACCTTTTGCGCCCACATCTCTATCCAATGGGACAAAGACACTGATAGACACGACTCTCGGGTGGTCTAGGACAGAGAAGAGAGGTTGGTGTTTGTTTTGTGCGTGTATCGTGTATCGTGATAATGGTCACTGTGGACCCTGACTCAAGCGTGTTATTACTTATTGTGTTTTATTATTAGTATCAACTAATTAAATGTAAGTAAGAAAGAGATAACAATATACAGGGTGGGTCATTATTGGTCTAGGGGCCCACCGAGATGTATCGTTAACTTTTTCTCGAAAATTATTACTAAGGGAGTTATGAGCCCTTCAAATTGCATTTTAAAATGCTTTTATGTAAAATCTATGACAGCTCAGTGTTACAAAATTCAATGTGGAAATAGGGTGGCTACCCCCATTTAATCAGTGAAGGGGGTTAATCTTACCAACTGAGTTTTCAGAAGTTTAACATCTTAGTTCAACAAAATATCCATGGATTTGTTGTTTTAGCTCAAGTTATTTATGATATTTTTACATAAAAGCACTTTAAAAATCGATTTTCAATGGTTCGTAACGCCCTTAGTAATCACTTTCAGGAAAAAAGGTTGTCTGTATATTTTCTACTTATATTTTCATAAGGATTCAACTCCCGGCGGCGTGTCTGAGATCAATAATGACCCATCCTCTATATATGATATAAAATACAATATTAAAGTTTATTGAACCCTGAAAAGGAAACAATTTAATACAAAATTGTGCACAACACAAAGTAGAAATATGAAAACATTGATTACAAAATTTAAGACTTATATAAAACTTGAAATTGTCTAAACTATTTGATAGTTTTCACCCTAAGTTGGTAAAAGGAATGATTTTATCCCCACAAATGTAATCAAACATTATATCACAAAAACTTTATTATATGTTCCACGATTTGATTAATTATTTAAAATAAAATCATTAGTTGATTGAAATAAAACTTGTTAGTTTTTTCACTTACCAAAAGAACAGTTGGTATGTACATGTTAAAATTAAACTTTGTTATAAATAAATAATATAATTATTATAATTGAACATGCTGGTAGGAAGCACATAATCAAGATGTGGTCTATATAGAAATTAGAACAATGAAATATTCACCTGAAGATTGTTGCTTTATTAAATGACAAGTTAGGTCCTTGTAAGTCAGGTATCTATTTTCCCCAGGGTTAATATTTATTGCCTAACTCAACCTTCCACACTAATGAACCACTAACAATTAGGACAAGGAATACACCAACACTACAAACAAACTAAGATGAGCACTTGTTATCCCTGGCTTGCGGGGGTAACTGGTTGATATCGCGACGTTGTGTTCAGACACGTGTGAGTAGGGGTGTGATAAATATTGGGGAGTGTCCCGGAAACGTTAGTCACGGTGGGGAGGTAGGGTGCTGGTCCCGGCAGCGTGAGTCGTGGTGGAGAGGTAGGGTGATTGTCCTGGCAACGTGAGTCATGATGGGAGGTAGGGTGATTGTCCTGGCAACGTGAGTCATGATGGGAGGTAGGGTGATTGTCCTGGCAACGTGAGTCATGATGGGAGGTAGGGTGATTGTCCTGGCAACGTGAGTTGCGGTGGTGAGGTAGGGTGATTGTCCTGGCAACGCGAGTTGCGGTGGGTAGGTAAAGTGATTGTCCTGGCAACGTGAGTCATGATGGGAGGTAGGGTGATTGTCCTGGCAACGTGAGTTGCGGTGGTGAGGTAGGGTGATTATCCTGGCAACGTGAGTCGCGGTGGAAGGTAGGGTGATTGTCCTGGCAACGTGAGTCGCGGTGGTGAGGTAGGGTGATTATCCTGGCAACGTGAGTCGTGGTGGGAGGTAGGGTGATTGTCCTGGCAACGTGAGTCATGATGGGAGGTAGGGTGATTGTCCTGGCAACGTGAGTCGCGGTGGTGAGGTAGGGTGATTATCCTGGCAACGTGAGTCATGATGGGAGGTAGGGTGATTGTCCTGGCAACGTGAGTCGCGGTGGTGAGGTAGGGTGATTATCCTGACAACGTGAGTCGCGGTGGGAGGTAGGGTGCTGGTCCTGGCAACGTGAGTCGCGGTGGGAGGTAGGGTGATTGTCCTGGCAACGTGAGTTGCGGTGGGAGGTAGGGTGATTGTCCTGGCAACGTGAGTCATGATGGGAGGTAGGGTGATTGTCCTGGCAACGTGAGTCATGATGGGAGGTAGGGTGATTATCCTGGCAACGCGAGTTGCGGTGGGTAGGTAAAGTGATTGTCCTGGCAACGTGAGTCATGATGGGAGGTAGGGTGATTGTCCTGGCAACGTGAGTTGCGGTGGTGAGGTAGGGTGATTATCCTGGCAACGTGAGTTGCGGTGGTGAGGTAGGGTGATTGTGGGGAGAGAGGGTTAAATCAATATAGCTCCTTTGTAACATAAGACAATTTAATAGCTCTTTCACCCGCCTCGGTGGTGTAGTTGACTAACGCGCCAGTCGTGTTGAGCCAGACCACTGATGACGGGGAGATCGAGGTTCTAATCTCGGTCGGGTGAACTGGGGGGGGGGGTTTCCTAAATGGTTTTCCACTCTCCCTCCACGCAAATGCGGGTTCACTTCCTTTAAAATCAACCTTCCCAATTCCTTATCCAATAGTGTAATTAGTACTTAAGTGTATAACCCGAACGGGTAGTAAGACGCGGTGCTAAATAATAATAATAATAATAAAAATAGCTCTTTTAAACTGGCAGCGCACTCGGGTTGGCTAGCCACTCTCCGACTGGCCTCTAACCGAGGACCCACCGTGTTAAATACCCTCCACTGCTGCCTGGCCTTGTACAATGGGAGAAAAGGGAGCTTCTCATTGGTGTGGGAAAACGTGAGTGATAGTGGCTGCCAAGCGAGCCAATAGAAATAGTTGTTCTCATGGGCGTAAGTACAGTGGGGAACTCGTCACGGACGGCTTAGAGAACATGGACTGTGTAGCGGTCCAGGCAGTAGAGATGTTGGTTGGCGCGGCCTGTGCAAGTGTGGAGTAAAGATACAAGGGCCGATTTAACAGTGAGGCACAACACACTTAAAAAACAAGCATGTTACGTCTTGGAGAGTCATAAGCCAAATGCCAGTAGTGTCAAGTGAAAAGGGGGGTGGGGGGGGGAAGGGAGTGGGGTCTGCCTGTCCAATCAGGAAAAACGAAGGAAAAATAGTAAAAAAAAGTTGCAACTTAAAATTAAAACCAACCTTTAAAGTCGGCTAAAATAAAAAAATCACAATAAATTTAAAAACAACACTTAACAATAATGAAACATAAAATGTTTTGTGTGTTTTCATCCTCCCACAGCTTCCCAGGGCCAATGAAACCACCTCGCTTTTACCAGTCATGGTCTGGATTCATGGAGGAGGTTTCATCGAATTATCGGCAGATCCATCATTATTTGGCCCAGGATATCTTCTGGATGAAGAAATACTTCTAGTTTCTTTCAACTACCGTCTTGGAGCGCTAGGTACTGTACTTGTTACCTTCAACTACCTCCTTGGAGCGCTAGGTACTGTACTTGTTACCTTCAACCACCTCCTTGGAGCGCTAGGTACTGTACTTGTTACCTTCAACTACCTCCTTGGAGCGCTAGATACTGTACTTGTTACCTTCAACTACCTCCTTGGAGCGCTAGATACTGTACTTGTTACCTTCAACTACCTCCTTGGAGTGCTAGGTACTGTACTTGTTACCTTCAACTACCTCCTTGGAGTGCTAGGTACTGTACTTGTTACCTTCAACTACCTCCTTGGAGCGCTAGGTACTGTACTTGTTACCTTCAACCACCTCCTTGGAGCGCTAGGTACTGTACTTGTTACCTTCAACTACCTCCTTGGAGCGCTAGATACTGTACTTGTTACCTTCAACTACCTCCTTGGAGCGCTAGGTACTGTACTTGTTACCTTCAACTACATCCTTGGAGCACTAGGTACTTTACTTGTTACCTTCAACTACCTCCTTGGAGTGCTAGGTACTTTACTTGTTACCTTCAACTACCTCCTTGGAGCGCTAGGTACTGTACTTGTTACCTTCAACTACCGTGTTGGAGCGCTAGGTACTGTACTTGTTACCATCAACTATCTCCTTGGAGCGCTAGGTACTGTACTTGTTACCTTCAACTACCTCCTTGGAGCGCTAGGTACTGTACTTGTTACCTTCAACTACCTCCTTGGAGCGCTAGGTACTGTACTTGTTACATTCAACTACCTACTTGGAGCGCTAGGTACTGTACTTGTTACCATCAACTACCTCCTTGGAGCGCTAGGTACTGTACTTGTTACCTTCAACTACCTCCTTGGAGCGCTAGGTACTGTACTTGTTACCTTCAACTACCTCCTTGGAGCGCTAGGTACTGTACTTGTTACCTTCAACTACCATCTTGGAGCGCTAGGTACTGTACTTGTTACCTTCAACTACCTCCTTGGAGCGCTAGGTACTGTACTTGTTACATTCAACTACCTCCTTGGAGCGCTAGGTACTGTACTTGTTACCTTCAACTACCTCCTTGGAGCGCTAGGTACTGTACTTGTTACCTTCAACTACCTCCTTGGAGCGCTAGGTACTGTACTTGTTACCTTCAACTACCTCCTTGGAGCGCTAGGTACTGTACTTGTTACCTTCAACTACCTCCTTGGAGCGCTAGGTACTGTACTTGTTACCTTCAACTACCTCCTTGGAGCGCTAGGTACTGTACTTGTTACCTTCAACTACCTCCTTGGAGCGCTAGGTACTGTACTTGTTACCTTCAACTACCTCCTTGGAGCGCTAGGTACTGTACTTGTTACCTTCAACTACCTCCTTGGAGCGCTAGGTACTGTACTTGTTACCTTCAACTACCTCCTTGGAGCGCTAGGTACTGTACTTGTTACCTTCAACTACCTCCTTGGAGCGCTAGGTACTGTACTTGTTACCTTCAACTACCTCCTTGGAGCGCTAGGTACTGTACTTGTTACCTTCAACTACCTCCTTGGAGCGCTAGGTACTGTACTTGTTACCTTCAACTATCCTTTGGAGCGCTAGGTACTGTACTTGTTACCTTCAACTACCTCCTTGGAGCGCTAGGTACTGTACTTGTTACCTTCAACTACCTCCTTGGAGCGCTAGGTACTGGACTTGTTACCTTCAACTACCTCCT